>PVIR01014604.1:0-22374 GCA_004026965.1 Petromus typicus | reverse complement strand
AACCTAGCATTTACAGATAGCAACCCACGAGGTCCCTAGAGTTCTGTGGACTAATGCAGGAGCGAGAGCAGCCGCGGCCTTCAGGCCGCCCGGAGGTGGGCGGTGGAGGGGCATTTGCCCCATCTGTACTAATGAAGCTGTAATGATTAAAAAAATGGGATATTGGTTCAGATTAGGTAAATCAATATGCAGCAGATCATGAACTTTCAACAGAGACTAATGCATAATTATAGTAGATACAGTGTTTTAAAAAGTGGAGGTAGATAAATTTTAAAAATTCACGTTAAAGAAATTGATTTGCCACTGAGAAAAAATTAAGTTAGATTTACTCTTTACCCTGTATGTAAAAGCACATTGTAAATGTGTTAAATATCTAAATGTAAAGAGGAAAACATCAAAACTTGAAAACTATCTTTTTAAATTTAGAAGTATAGAATGATCTCATGCTTCTCAAAGCAGAGTTAATAAAAAAAAAATTGAGGGTGTGTAGAAAAATAAAATATATTTAGTAGAGAAAGACACATGGAAGAGAAAGGGAGAGAGAGAAAATCGACATGCAATAATTTGCAACACATGCCAAAGAGTTCTACCCAGAGTAAATAGCTCTACATATTGATTTAAGATAAATCCAACAGAAGAAAGAAAAAAGATTCATATTCAGTGACCATGTTAAAAGTGGTTTTAGAAAGGAGAGGAAAATGAAAACACTGAAAGGCTATTTGGCCTAAAAAATTCACTCTTGATGAGGGAAGGAAATGTGAAATTATATGTTTCTGCTGACAGTGTAAATTGAGACAGCCATTTTGGGCAGTTTGTTTTATCGTTGCAAGAAAAATTTAAACTGTACATACTGTGTAACCCAGCAAGTCCAGTAAGTAATTATCCTCACAGAGTGGTTGAGACACTTTCTGGTTAAGGGGCAGATGGTAGACAAGCCTTTGTTGGACATAAGACCTTGGTTGTAAGACAGTACTGAAATATGAACTTGATGTAATTTTCACTTGCCATGAAATGTTATTCTTTAGACTTATTATTTTTTTTTTAAGCATTTGAAAATATAAGGCCACTTTTTAACATCAAACAGTAATAAGTAGTAAGCCGGGCTTGGCCTTACATATATATATATAATCAAGTGACAAAGCAAATTTTGGTTAAATTATATACGTGGTATACTTTATTAATGAAACAATTCATGAGCAGTCTGTGTGTTTTTCCTCTGTACACAGATATATTTGTAAAAACAGAAGAAAATAACTAGGAGAGTGTACATTGAACTCCTGGTGGAATAGAATGCAAGGTACACACACATAACTTTGACAGGCTCCTGCCTTTCTTCTCCTATTCCTCCACTGCCGCCTCATCCTTTCTTCATTTCTCCTCTTCTCCTTTCGTTGTTATGTTCCTCAGCTCGCCTCACTACTGCACTAAGATTTGCTACTGATGAGACGCAGATCCGTCCTCATGTGCAAGTAGCAGGTCGTGTAAACTTTTAGAAAACCTGCCTTCAGCTTCTGCCAGATGGGAGGGTACTTGTGAAGCTCCTCATGTGAAAACTAGAACCTGCTGTTCCGGATCTGTTAAATCAGCTTCCCTGAGTTTCTTGGGCTCCTGCAGCTGACAGGAATTAAGTGCATTTCACCCACTGTGCCGAAATTCACGAGACCTCCACTCTCTGGGGAGCTACCTTTCTGACCTCTTGCTCAGATTACACCTCCTTCCCGTAGCTCCCGCCTCCCTGTGCTCTTCCGGAGAGGTGAGAGCCCAGGCCAGGCGTGCCTGTCCTCTCTCATGTATTTGGTGTGATAATTAGAGGTTTTCTCATCGCTCTGTAACCTGTTTTCACACAAAATAATCCTTTCTGGAGTTGAAATAGTGTTTTGCTTTTGTCTCTACTGACTGATAGAGTTCTTTTTTCTTTTAGAGAGTATTGAAGTTTTGAGAAATGTTGTAGAGTCCCAGGTTTGTCAGTTGTATCTTGCACGTATGTTGTCAACTCTAGGACTACTTAAATACTTACAGATGCAATTTAGGAACAGAAAATTTTCTATGCTTTTTTGTTTAAAGGATTGTTATAAGAAACTAATTCTGTTTATCTGTTGCATACTTTTAGTTTCAACTCTTTGGAGCCGTCCTATTCAAAAGGTTAATGCTAAGTGTTGGGTTAGATTCTCGTTTTGGGTATGTTTAGTAGAAAATGCCTTCTAAATGATTTTTGGTTACTCTTGACAATGTTTGAATTACATATTGATCTCATTAATTTTTGGTTTGAATCTGACACAGCACAGTGGTTCTGTTTTTTGTTCTTTTTGTTGAGTTTACTTTCACTGTTTGGTGAGGTTTTGTCCTTTAGTTTACAGTAAGCTTTGTCTTTTTAATCATGCATCATCTGACCTCTCTGTAGCTTTACAGAATAAAATCTTTTGCTAAGTCACAGATGACCTTACGTATGTGTATGTGACCTGTAGATAATTTTTGCAGTGTTATTTCAAGAATGCTTGGATAGCATAAAGGAAAAAGAGTTTTAGAAAAAGGAAGTATCTGAAAAGGAGACAAGGACACAAAAGCAACAGGAATTGAACAGCCTAATCTCATAAGCTGCACAATTCACCAGCCGCACTTTATTTACGCAGATTTGGACAATATTTTATCATATTTTCATTGAAATGTTAGCATAACTGTTTTGGATTTAAAATCCTTTTGCAGAGTAAGCAGATTTTCTTTTTTTTTTGTCACCTACAAAAACACTTTTTTTTTTGGAGACAGGGTCTCGCTTTGTAGTTCAGGCTGGCCCTGAGCGCAGCCTCAAACTCACATCACAGCAATCCTCCTGCCTCTGCCTCCCGAGTGCTGGGATGGCAGGCGTGAGCCACCACGCCTGACACTGTGGTATGTGGTACTGGTTGCTGCTGGGTGTGCGTCTCCACACCCAGTATTGTTACGTGGTTACCGGGGATCGAATCCAGGCCCTTGCGCTTGCAAGACAGGTGCCGGAACCACTGAGCTAAATTCCCGGCCCTATTAATTTATTTTAAAAAGCCTTCTTGGTAAGGACGTTGGAATGAGATGAAAGAAAAAACAGTCTATAAGGAGTATCCTTAAAAGGCCTCAAAATGAAGAATAGTAGGATAACTGTGAGAACACTGCCAGTTGGCAGAAGAAAACTTTCAGGTTTTTATGGCATGGCAGCAACATGTATATTGAAATCAGCATTTGTGGTTTTCTCTGTGTGCTGTATGTTGTAGGCAGTGACCAAGAAGTGCATGTCACCTAAGGTAACAATCTTTGGAAAACACTACTTTGGAGATGATGGAAAACATCTTGCAAGGGGCAGGGTGGGGAACAGAGCTACCTTTGGAGTATTAGTGGCAACATGAAAGAAGAAAACAACAGGAAAGAAGAAAACAACTGAAGATAAGCCTGTTAAGGAAGTAAGGTGATATTTAAAAAATACAAACTATTTCACCACCACCAGTTTCACAAAAAGCGTTAAAGAAACTGCAGTTCACTATAGCCACAGAAGAGGGCGCTCTTGAATTGAGAAACCCCGTAAGTCACTCCCTCCCTGCTTCCTCATCCCAAGATAAATTGCCATTGCCCGTTCTGAAAAAAACAGTGCGAATACTCCTCAAGAGGAAAAGAAGAAATCTCCCCAAATATGAAGCTACCCCGAGAATAAAATAGGAAAGTGGAGCTAAAATCTTTTTACTAAATTCCATGTATACGCTGACACAAAGAATGAATAAAAAGAAGGGAAAGATGTAAAAGCACAGAACAGAGGAAAACTGGAAGACAGCAGTCGAACATAAATAACCTTATTAAACAAGCTGTTGCATTATGACACCATGAGTCAGGGATTTAAAAACTATCAGTTTGAAGAGACAAAGCAACGGAAAGATGTGTGAAGTAGGAGCTGACTGAGCTCTGGAAAGGACCCGACCAGGAAAAAAGAAAGAAAGAGGAAAGAAAGGAAAAGAAAGAGCAGGTCATTTCAGGAGGGTAAAGGTTAAACTGCGGAGTCCCCAAGGGAAGATGGATATTACTGGAAGTTCAGTTAGAGACGCAGAATAGCATGAAAGAGCTCAGAAAATGACACTGAAATATGAGAGATGAAAGGATCAGAGAATAAAAGAGTGATCCAGATCCCTTATATCTAATTTAATACTTGAACTAGAAAAACAAATGAAAAATGAACAGAAATAATATTTAAAGTTATAATCGAAGCTTCTGGGAGATAAAGTACCTAATTTTCCATATAGAAAAGACTCCTGTCTCTTCTGTATCTGAGGGAATTGATCTAGAATAACTAACTCTTATGATGTATCCTAGTAAGGTCTTAAAAATGGAGAAAAGGCTATGTGACTCTCTTAAGTTAAAAAAATAGTAATAATTCAAAAAAGTAAATTTATTAAAATTGAATAAATGGAAAAACATCAAATTGGTGTCATGGTTTTTGAAAACAGCATACAAAGTAAGATATAAATATTTTTAAGAAATAAAAGTAATCACTTTAATTAATGGTAAAATATTTAATAAGTGAAAAGTTCTATGTCCATGATGTACAAGTTTACCAGTTAATTTAACTGTGTGTGACTTTGAAAAATGTTGCAGTTTATGAAGAAAAGTTTCAATCATACCCGTGGCTATACGGTATATGCTCAAATATCTAGATATGTGTTGCTGTGATATCTGCAACTTACTTTTAGTGGTTCCCCCCAAAAATACCATAGAATTCAACGTAGAAATGTGTTTAGAATATTTCATAAATTTCTCGACGTTTAAAAAGTTCCTAAACTTGCCAAATTTCAAGTATTTTTGTGTAACTAAAGAAATACTTTTTGTGTTGTTTGAGAAACATTTTGCAAGTAAAAAGAATTCTAAAATGAAATTTAGATTTGGATAAGTAGTGACTATGTCACATTTGTGTATATACCGAGAGTCAGTGTCAGTGATGTGATTGTATCCAGTTTTTCAGCAGAGTTTTAGTAAAATTGCTGGTGCACTGACAAGCATCAGGCTGAGAGCGTCAGACTGACTCTCACTGTCTTCCTCCCTCTACAGCTGCAGTAGGAAAAGGTACAAACGACAAAACTCAGTGGACTTTACTGGAAAATTTCCGTGATGAGGAAAGACAAGATTTTATTTGAGTTACTTTCAGTTTGTGATTTTTAATATTTACATATTATTGATAAGGACTTTTTCTGATATACAATGTATTAAAATTTTTTTTGCCCACTCTGTAGGTTTTTTTTTTTTTTTTTACTTTCTTGATTGTGTTCTTTGAAATACAAAGGTTTTAAAATTTATTTTTTTCTTTTGTTGCCATCTACAACTTGTTTATACATGAAAATTTGGACATACTTTTTTTTTTTTAATTAATTTATTTTTTTTAGGTTTTTTGAGACAGGGTCTCGCTTTGTGGTTCAGGCTGGTCCTGAGCTCAGCCTCCAACTCACATCACAATCCTCCTGCCTCTGCCTCCCGAGTGCTGGGATTACAGGCGTGAGCCACCACGCCCGGCACTGTGGTATGTGGAATTGGTTGCTGCTGGGTGTGGGTCTCCACGCCCAGTATTGTTATGTGGTTACCGGGGAATCGAACCCGGGCCCTTGCGCTTGCAAGACAGGCGCCGGAACCACTGAGCTAACTCCCCGGCCCTTGGACATACTTTTAAAACATACAATGTGAAATGCTTTATCAAAGTTTTGGTTTTTGGTTAGTGTAGATATTAATCAGTGGTAAAATATGCAGCCGTGTTAATTTGCTAGGGGTTGCTACGGCAAAGTGTCACAGACTGGGTGGTGTGAGCAGCAGATGTTGTTCCCCACTGTCTGGAAGCTGGGCGTGTGAAAGAAAGGCCACAATTCGGCCCGTAGTATGTAAATAACACGGCACTCACAGTTTTAGCCAAGTGGAAGATCCATGACCTTAAATCCGTTCTGTTGCCATGTTACCATCATCACCGTCCGCGGCCATCTCTAGAACTTCTTCCGCTTTGTGGTGTGGAGCCGCACCCATGCACTAGGCCCTTTCTCCCAGCTCCTCGAATCCACTGCTCTACTTTCTGTCTCTACGAATAATATTAGGAGATAACTCTCCTCATCATTTTAAGAATCTTTAAAGTCTCCCTCATATTAATTGTTTTTGTGCTAACCCTGTAAGATATAAAGAGGCTCTTACCTAAATGAGAGATTCTCGAAGCTTTTTACTCTTACACAGCGTTTTGCATTTACTTGTGTATCTGCCCTGTGCTTCGACAGACATCAGAGTTCCCATCAGATTCTTGAGCTGTTGCTCTCAAAATTCAGGCCAATCTTGTTCTCTTAATTTCTAAGACAGTTTCAGGTTTAAGGTTAAATCCAATTTTTTGATACATAATTAATGGACTAAAAGCAAAAGGAAGTTTAAATATGCTTAGGTCTCCTTCTAGAAATCTAGTATATATCATTTCTGTAACGATCAATTGAAGAATTATGTCAATTTCTTTCTTAATCTGGGAAGATTTAAAAAAATTTATTTTGTACTTCATTATCTTATATTAGGTAAGCATTATGCCAATTCTACATTTCATTTTAAATGTAGATTTTAAGATAAATATTTTCTATGTAAAATCACCTTTGAGAGCTGTTTTTCATTTCTTTTTACTCGTGTTCATTCAGTACACATTTAATGAGTATCATATGATAAACTGGATATATGGAGAAGAGTAAAATGTGTTTTTAAAAAAAAATCTTTAAGGGTAAAAACAATGTACCTAGGTGATTATAGACAAATTAATCTATGTAAAAGAAGAGCAAAAGGAAAGAGTTGGTGGTTGGTCCAGACAGATGCCACAGCTTGGCAGAAGACAGTCCTGAGGCCCGAGGCCCCTGTGGGTGGCCCTGCTGATAGGGTGGGAGTCTGATTTGAATTTGAAGGGCTGTGATAAAAAGTTCTGTATGGACAGAGAACTCTCTAAACATCTCTAATTCTCAGAATAAAAGATAACAAGGAGGAACACCAGGTGATGTTAGATACTGTTATTACATAGTAATGAAATGCAGTCTGACTATATTTGTTTGTATTTAAAACTTTTCATTGGTGTTTCTTCAAGATTATTGGTAAGTACTGGTTATTTTTAAAAAATTACATTAAAAATATATATCAATATATTTCAGGTTTGCTTTATCTAAATATTTTACATATTTAAATATAGTATCTGCCTTAACTTTGTTTTTTTAAATTCTGTTTTTTTCAGTTATAAGGATGACCAGATGGGTGAGGAATTAATGGAACCTCTGAAATATGCTGAACAACTTCCTGTAGCCCAGATAATACACCAGGTTTGCTTTCCATTTTGTTCTTTTTGAAAGAAACAAGATTGTTAATCTCTGAAAAATAATTGCTTTTGTTAGGTTTTTCAAAATCAATGTGCTATAGCTGAAAGGCATTTCAGGCTGTCTGTCCCTATTTGGGCTACACCTATTACAGCTAAAAGTCTCCTTCACTGCACAGTATTAAATGCTACTTGCTGTGTAACACTGTAGCTCTTACTTATGTAAAATACAGAGTAATCAGAATTATCTTTTGTGTATTACTTAAGAAAGCTTAATTTTAGAAAACTCATTTTGAACCATTATATACGGTACTTGTTAGTGACAAGGACCAAGCTGAAAATATATCCTTTGGTGTAATTTTTTGCAGTGGAAATAGTCTTGTCCTACTTCTTCCACCCTGTCCCCTTATGAGCCCTGCGAAGTGTAATTCTGAATGTTATGTGGGCAGTTTGTTCATTTCCAATGATAATGACTCTCTCGTCCCTCTACATAATGATAATCCTAGAAAAGGCAGTGTTGTGAGTATTTAAGCTTGGACTTTGTACGGTATTTTGACGGCATATAACCTCTACCCTTCTGGGCCAGAGTCTAATCATTTTAAATGGTCTGTTGACTAGAGCTGTAGCCTTTAAACCCGGCAGATTTTTCAAGTCCTTACAGATTATAGGAAATATTTAAAGCCTTTTCATGTCAATGTCTCAGAATTGTTAGGAACTATAATTATTTGATTCTTTATGTGTATCCTTTCAATCAAAAGAATTTTTAGCAGCTATGGGTTAACAAGATGTGTCAGCTTGAGGTTATTAAAAGAAACAGACTTTTACTTTGAAGTGTTGGCCATTTAGATCATTTAATTGATATTAAAATTCTGTGAGAGATTACTAAAAACTGGTCAGAAATTTGCCCCTATGGAAAGCTCATCTGTGCTTGGTAATCAGGTCCAGTTTATATGTCAGGAATTCCCTCGTGTTGTCAGAGCTTAAATGACCTAACAGTCTGCAAATGTCACATTTAAAATTCTGTCTTCATGCCTGACTCTCAGCATAAATGAATTAAACAGCAGAGCAGGCAGCAAGTCAATATGTTCTTAACAGTAAGGGTGAGCAATGAAACAGTTTGTGGTTTGTTCAGAATAGGTAAATAGAATCTGCCCAGAGCAGTTCACCTAGAATGGAATCTGAAAGAGGAAACAAGAATTAACCTTTAAGATGGTTGACCAGATGAAATGTCAGGAGTATTTTCACGGCATGAATGAACTAATAAACTACCTGGCTGATGTAACAGCTGTGTTTTGCACTGATACACCAGGAATTCAAAAGTGACAATTTTTGACCCTGGTGAAAATTTTAAATTGTATGTTTTTTGGCAGGGAAACTATTAATTTTAATACTGGATTGCAAACATAATTAAAATTATTTTGTGCCTGATTTTGTATAATTTAAATTTTAAAAAATTTGTATGGCATGAATTTGTTTTATTTTCACTGAATAAAATTAATTCCTTTCTCAAGGAAGTAGTAGTCAGGAAAGGTCACTGTGTTTATGGTGTTTGTTTTTTTTTTTCTCCTCAGTGCTGGGGATTGAACTCAGGGCCTCGCACTTGAGAGGCAGATGCAGTGCCGCTGAGCTAGATCCTGGCCCAGGAAAGGTCACTGTTAAGGACAGAGTCTTCATTTATTCCTGTTGTCATTGCCCCATTTTTTTGTTTTTTGTTTTGTTCTTTGCCAGTGCTACAGTTTAGGCACGGTTACCACTGGGCTGCCCAAGTGGTCTTTAAGAAACAGAAGTTATATTACTGGTAGTTCACTAATAAGTGATTATTTGAAAGCAGTTTTTCCCTGAGAGAATAATAATAATGTACTAACTAGGTTCAGCTAATTCCACATAAGCGTTTTAATCTTTATCTAGAAGATAACAGTGTTATGGTATGTAATGGCTTTCACCTGCCACTATTTTTGTGAGAAATAATTTTGCGTCATACTCATATTCATGCCTATTTAAAGCATGCACCATATCTATTTGAATCAGTTATTTATTTACATATTTTCAATATCCTATTTTAAAATTTTTCTGGACATTCTTGATTTTTTGATGTTCTTTTCAGAATCTTTTCTTGTGCTGTAGTTTTATACGTCTGAATGGATGCAGAAGTATTTTTCACAGGACCTTGGAAACAGGACCCCTGTCTGTCTCTCTCCACCCTGCTCCCCAGGGGTGAGAAGCCACGGGTTTTAGAAGCTGTACGAGGAATGGAGGTTTCTGAGGACAGGCAAGAGGCTGTAATGGGAAGAACAGCTTGAACAGTAGGAGAGAGGAGTGAGCCTCCGTCCTCTGGGTCTTCACTTCCGTCCAAGCTACTTACCCTGCTTTCTGTAGTCAGGAGCTGGTTGGGGTTCTCACTGTTGCCACTTTGTATGGCCAGAAAAAGCAGTATTTTTCTAGTGATCCTAACAAATATGAGAGTACATCTCAAACCTCAGAGACTCAAGTTATAAACAATAATGTTTAGAAGACAATCTCCTGGGGCATTCAGATAGAAACTAAATAAAATTAATAGCGAAAGCCTTTATGTTTGCAATAAGCACACAGAAATGGGAAGGAGATAAATTTTCTGTCACAACAATGAAAAGAACTGTGAAGTAATTACAATTCCATTTAACAAGTAAATCTTTGGACCTGCAATATGAACTACAAAAATGTATGGCATTTCAAAAATGTAAAGACTTATCAACTACTTGACTGTGGAGAGGATGAAATGATATCATGAAAATATAAATTCTGCCAAAGTGGCCATTTTAATTATAATGGAAATAATTTGTTTAACATTAAGAAAAAACTATGTGATTTATATGGAAGAATGTCAAAATTATCAAATAAATTGTGTAAAAGAATCATTTGCTTTACTAGATGTCAAAATATTATCCAACAGCAATTAGAATCAGATGAATGCGGTATAGATAAAGAATAGACAAATGGATCAATGGCAGAGTAGAGTTGAAACTTTGAATTTTAATTTACAGTAATAATTATACTTCAGATTCATAATTACCCTTGATATTCATGTGTGTGTTAAAAATAAAAATAAATGTTACATGATATATTTAACCTTACTGCATATGATACATTAGGATTTTTAAATATTCTAATTATATGTTAAGAGCATCAAATAAAGTCTACTAAATTGATTTTATAGGCAACTTGTAATCTTGACCTATTACTCAAAAGACATTAGAATTGAGAATCTAGAAAAAATCATTTTTGATAACTTAATGTATATTTGATTTCAGTACAGAAGCAGCTAATTCTGCTTCATGCTCTGCATAAGATAAATTTTGTATGTAATGTAAAATACATAAGTAGATAAATAAATCTTTGAAGAACATTTGGGCTACTGCTTAAGTAATCTGAAAGTGGGGAAGAACTTTTTAATGAACACAAAAATGTAGAAGATATGTTCAGCACCATAAAAATGGAATGTGTTATGTGACACAGGAGTCCACAAGGTAGAAGACAAGTGTTGAAATCAAGACGCGGGGCCAGGGAGTTAGTTCAGTGATGCCGGCACCTGTCTTGCAAATGCGGGGGCCTGGATTCGAACCCCCGGTAACCACATACAATACTGGGCGTGGAGACTCATGCCCAGGAGCAATCAGTACCACATATCACAGTGCTGGGCGTGGTGGCTCACGCCTGTAATCCCAGCACATGGGAGGCAGAGGCAAGAGGATTGTGATGTGAGTTTGAGGCTGAGCTCAGGGCCAGCCTGAACCACAAAGCGAGACCCTGTGTCAAAACAAAAACAAAAACAAAAACAAGCAAAAAAAAAAAAAAAAAAATTAAGACGCATCTGTTTACAGAGGAGATAAAAGTAAAATCATTAATATCTATAATACACAAAGAGTTCTTGGAGTTTTATAAAAGCCAAAACTTCCCAAACAAACAAAAAAATAAACAGAAGTAACAACAAAACCTCAGCTGAATAGAAGGAAAAAACAAAAGAGATGAAAAGCAATTTAGAAAAAAAAAATGAAAATGGTCAGGAGTTTACCTCAAAGTCAGTAAAGCACACATTAAAATTTCAGTGAACTTTTTTTCTTGTTCATCAAACTGGCATTATTAAAATCCTACGTTGAGACTTAGTTTGGCAGTTTCTAAAAACATTAAACATGAATGACCATATGACTCAGTGATTCCAGAACAGGTTTATATGGAAGAGATATGAAAACACACATCCAGTGAAAAACACATGTTCACGCCAGTGTTTTTTTTGAGACAGGGTCTCGCTTTGTTGTTCAGGCTGGCCCTGAGCTTAGCCTCCAACTCATATCACAGCAATCCTCTTGCCTCTGCCTCCTGAGTGCTGAGATTACAGGTTTGAACCATTATGCCCAGCACTGTGGTATGTGGTACTAATGCTGCTGGGTGTGAGTCTCCACGCCCAGCATTGTATGTGGTTACTGGGGATTCAAACCCAGGCCCTTGCATTTGCAAGACAGGCGCCAGAACCAGCCTCCCGAGTATTGGGATAATAGGCGTGAGCTACCACGCCTGGCACTGTGGTATGTGGTACTGGTTGCTGCTGGGTGTGAGTCTCCACGCCCAGTATTGTATGTGGTTACTGGGGTTCAAACCCAGGCCCTTGCATTTGCAAGACAGGTGCCAGAACCGCTGAGCTAACTCCCCAGCCCACTCCAATGTTTTTTTAACAGCTGGAAAGTGGAAACAGCCCAACATTCACTGACTTATAAGTGGATAGATAAGATTTAATATATCCACATAATGGAATATTTTCCAGCAGTAAAGGAGAAGGAAGTGCAGTTACATACTACAACATGGATGAATCTTTCCAAGCAGGTATCTGTCCAGTGAAAATAGCCAATCACAGAAATCCCATATTGTATGGTTCCATTTATGTGAAATATCCAAGATGGCTGAAACCATGGCGGTGGATCAGCGGCTGGCGAGGTCTGGGATGATGTGGGAACGGTACTCAGTGCTCACGGCCCAGGCTTTCTTTTTCAGAGTGATGAAAATGTTTTGAACTTAAATGGTGATTGTTGTATAGCTCTGGCATTCTAAGACCACTGAATTGTGTACTTTAAAAGGCTACATTTTATAGTGTGTTATTATATCTCAATAAGATTTTAAAAGTTAAGCTCGCCTATTTCCGAGAGAGATGCTAGAATAACATACTGTGTACACTGTTGGTGGGACTGTGAGCTCTTCCTGTCTTTCTCGATGGCCATTTGGTAATATCTCTTTTCATTTCGTGTATACCCAACTCTTCAGTGCAGGGGTTCCATTCACGAGACTGTGATCCATACCTGTGACATGTAAACAAAAGTATAAGCATATGAGATCTCAGAGCAGTGATATTTATACAACTTTTCTGTGGCCACAACAAACTAGAAACAATGAAAACTTCTCAGCATAGGTGATAAAGTGTATATAATTTCTACGAGTCACAATTCAATTGGACAAATGTATGTTTTTCTGTCTGTTTTAATAATGGAATTTATTTTCATATCAAATAACCCTCGTGTCCCTTCTCCTATTTATGCCTAATAAAAAAAAATTAATGAGTCACTTCTAGGTAAAGTCGCTCACCCACAGGCTTCTCCAACTCTTCCACTCCTTCCCAGAATGGAGAGTCACAGTGCAGGTAAAAGCGTGTGGTTCTCGTGGCCTGATGGCATAGAGGGATTCAAAGTGCGCCTCCGCCGAGCCACCTGTTACATCTTACGCTTTTGCACTGTCCTCTCTTCTCACGAACACTGCTTAGCCTGTCCCTTCCCGGGACACAGTTGCAGAGCTGTGATAGAGGAAGAGAATGGAGCAGTACTGGGAGAGACCAGCGCCTAGGTTATTAATTAATTAATTAATTTTGGTCATTCTTTTCTATCCCCTCCTCTTCCGTCTTCTTTCTCACACTTTTCTTTTTTCTTTCCCTCTCACAGCCTTTCTGTTTTATTCCTGTAACCACCGTGATAAAAATTCTACCCAAAAGTCAGTGATTTCTGTTGAAAAGTGAATTTAATATAGTATCGGATGTGTGGTAGGTACTGGATAAACATGGAAACTATTGATTGTTGAATTTAGACCGCTTCCAAAGTGAGAAGTTAAGACAGCTAAGGAATTTATAAAGGTTACCAGAGAACTTGGTGACAAACTTGTATCCGCATCTTGAAGGGCCCTTTTAAAGCCAGCAATGGTGGTATTTATTAAACATGTCTGAGAAGGTGAGAAACTTGTGCTTTTTCAACATAAGTATATTTTGTAGATGTTAGTTTGAAAATTAAATCACTTTTTGCTCAAATTTTGAATTAAAATTTAAAGTGTTTGGATATAACAAGGAAATATAATAAGGAAATATGGAAATATGGAAAATTGGTCATTTTTTTCTTTGTAAAAAATCATTGGTAGATGAATAAGACAAAACTGTTTAGTGCAAGTAGAAGGTTTATTTTACTTTAGTTTGCAAAGAAAAGGTTGATTAACACTATGTAAGTTTGGTGGGTTACAAAATTACAATGATTTAAAAATAGTATATCTTTTAAAAATAAAAGGTTGTATGTAGTTAACAGTATATGTTAATCTTAAATACAGATGTTAAACTTTCTTCAGAGTGAAATATAATATCCTAAGTACTAAAATTGTCATGAATCATATGCATAGTGTGTGTGTGTGTGTGTGTGTGTGTGTGTGTGTGTGTGTGGTATAGCTTTGTTGTTGTTGTTGTTGTTGTCTTTAGTCCTGTCTGGTCTGGCATGTCTTTTTTGCATGACCGGTATTGCTATGCAAGTCAGGCTGTTCTTGAACTCACTGTGTACGCTAGGCTGGCCTTGAATTTGAAGTGATCCTCCTGCCTCAGCCTCCCATGTGCTGGGATTACAGGTGTGCCCAACCTTGCCTGGTGGGTCAGGCATGTCTTTTAAGAATTTAAAAAAAAAAAAATTTACATCAAGGATCATTTTTTAGTTACCATTGACATATTAAAATTTTGGCTACTATTTTTTAGATACAGAGGAAGAGATCTTATGAACAGAATATGTGTAACTAGGGGAGATAATGTGGATAACCTGGAAACCTGTGATGGTGACTGCACAGACCAGTGAGGTAGTAAAGGATTACCCAGTATGCTATATGTCGGTGGAAGGATACAGTATGTTTTCCTGCTTTATAACAGTTGGAAAAAATGAATTCTGTTTGAATTATAGATCACATGAAAGTGACTCAACCCCCAGCAGCAGAAATTTGCAGTTTGGTGAAGTTCCACTCTGTTCACCCACTTGTGAGCCTGAAGGTTGCTTAATGTATGTGAGCTGATGGCTCCTGTGTTTAATGGCCTCTTGATTGTGAAGACACAAGGGTTGTCAGACTTGTAAGACAGGTATTCATTATGAAAGACAAAGATCAGAATATGCAAATGGGGGGGGACCTTAGCAAACACAAGGCTGGGAACAGAAAACGTCATCGTGGATAATGATGGTAGGAAGAAATGAGAAAGTATTTAGCAAACCGGATGCCATGCAGAAAACGGAATATTTAAAACACAAACGGGAGCTCTTGGAAATTGAAACTATGAGTACCAGGAGCAATTTCAGTAGAAGGGATTGAAGGTTGTGTTGAGGAAAACCCACCAAAGGGAGAATGAAAGGACAAACAGGAAATTGCAAGCAGGTGTTGGGTTCTCCCGGTTCTCCGCGGGTCTCCCACATTTCTGTATGCCTTTGAACAGAGGCGCTCACAGCCTTCTGTTCTGGTCACCTTGTTTGGGTAGGGAACACCTTTTGAAAGCGAGATAGCAGTTCTGGGGTTAAAGGACAGCTTTGTTTGCTATCCAGTGAATACAGTGCTGCCTTTCTCTAGACCGAAGGCTAGACAGGCTCATTTAGGCTTTCATAAATGATTTAAGACTTCTTAGTCTTGGACCTTGTCCGTTACATGAACTCACAGTGAGTGTTTCATCTGTCTGGGCCACTATGACATAGGGGAACTTGGGCAGAGGGGAACTGTGCGCACATGAAGCTCACACTGCTGTGAGTGATAAAGTCCCTCAATTTCATGCTTTGACCAACGTCCATGAAAATGTGCTCTACAGAAGGAAAAATTATAGGCCCTTCACTGTTTTAAATAACTGATGAAGTCCCACAGCTGTCTAATAGAAGTAAAAGGAAAAGGAGAAAATGTGTTAAAGAAATAACAAAAGAAAACTTTTCCAGAACTCAGTGTTTCTGAGTTGAATGCTTAAGATAATGAATAACCAATATATGTGATACCAGGGAACATAAATTTGAAATTTTAGAACAGTAAATTGTTTAACATTGTAAAATCTCTCAGAATGAAAAAAAAAAAGCCACAGAAGAATAAGAATCAGAACGTCATCAGATTTCTAATAGTAAAACTTTAAACAAAGAAGTAATGGAAGGATATCTTTTTATAATGTGAGAAAATAATTACCAATTTAAGATTTTGTTATCTACCAAATTATCCTGCAAGTATCATGATACAGGGAAAAAATATTCCTGTTCTCAGCATTTTTCCCCATTCATCCTTTTTGAAGAAGTTACTGGAGATTCAACATTGATTGAAAGAATAAACTAAAACCTGAAAAAACATTATCCAGGAATCAAGGGATTGTTCCATGAAAGGGAGATCCTAGGGAACTTCCCAGATTGATGGTGAAGGGAAGTTTTGACGTGGCAGCTGTGTAGAAGTTTAAGTTAAAAATGTAAATTGGGGGCCAGGGATTTAGCTCAGTGGTTGCGGCGCCTGTCTTACAAGCGCAAGGCCTGGGTTCAATCCCCGGTAACCATATACAATACTGGCCGTGGAGACTCACACCCAACAGCAATCAGTAGCACATACCACAGTGCCGGGCGTGGTGGCTCACGCCTGTAATCCCAGCACTTGGGAGGCAGAGGCAGGAGGATTGCTGTGATGTGAATTGGAGGCTGAGCTCAGTGCCAGCCTGAACCACAAAGCGAGACCCTGTCTCAAAAAAAAAAAAAAAGTAAATTGGAGCTGCACAGTGGAGGATTCTGAATAGTAATGAATTATCATATATGTCTAACCCTGCAACAAGAAATGGTAATTAAGCAATTAGATTTAGTTACAGCCACATAGAAAAGCCAACAAGAGAATGAAGTGGTTATTAACTTCAAGAGGAAAAGTTATATAAAAAAGATATATTAGCAGTAATTTTGTGGCTCAGGTCAGTATTCAGTGATAATAATTGACTGTTCAACGGAAACTTGTGACATAAATATATAGTAATATTTGAGTATATTGTGCTGTGAAAGAAACAAATGTGTGGTGTGAACTCTGCCATGAAGAATAAGTTTGAGTTATTTAGATTCAAATGGATGTGCACCTTGAGATCATACTCATAAGTAAAATAGGCCACAGATGTGTAGACACTGTATCTTTTCCTCTGGAATGAGAAACTAAAGATGTAAATGAGTTGTAGAATGTATGATAGATATTGTGAAATAGAAAATATCGAAGGGAAAAGGGTAGGGGTAAGTAATGAGGGGAAAGAAAAATGTGATGGTAATAAAAAGGAAACAAAGCTTATGTTTATAGGGGGCAAGAGATTTGGGGGGGAAGGGGATGGGAAAAATTGAGCATTAAATTATGTTATAGTGGTACAAACTCTCAATGTTGAGTGTGATCATGATGTGTGTATAAAATGTACCAATAAAATCAGTTAAAACAAACAAAAAACCCCACTAAGTACTAACTTTATACCACCAGCAATCTGTCTATTTCTAGTCCTGATACTTATTGTTTCCATCTGTGAAATTTAATTTATTTTAACTGTCCAGACTGTTCCTATATTAAGCAAGCACATGATTAAAGCAGCTTGATTAGTTTTTTTGCTTTTGGGGGAGGTTTCAGATATGTGAGAGATTGAATGCTGGGATCTAAAGGGATGAAGTAATTTTTCTTCTTCATTAATTTAGGTTCCTCTCCTAAGGCGAAGGCTCTATACAAAGTCATAAATGGTACATGTATTAAAAAGCTTTAGCTTTATGTATCCATGAATAATACTGTGCCTCCTTTTCCCACCTGTGGTTTTGTCTATATTCCAGGCATGCTCTGGCTCCCCTCTTCCCACTATGACCTCTTACTGGTCCTTCAGTATTTTGATAAAATTAACATATTAAAAGATCTGTTTTTTTAAAATGAATTAAGTTTATTGGTATATTTAATTTGCATCTCTTGAATTAATGATGCTGTTCATCGTCGTGAATTTGCATCTGTACAGGATATACTTTGATTCTCAGTGTTTCCCATCCCCCACCCTCCCTTTACCCGTGTTTCCCGCCTTACTTATAAAAGATTTGTTTCTATTTTTTCCTTCTTTTCTCATATTTTCTTTCCCTTCCTTCCTTTCCTCTACTCTTCTCCCTACTCCACTTATTTGAACATTTTCTTCCTATTTCAGAATATCTACTATACAATTCGATCCTTATACACATTTTCAGTTTCTCACAGTAGAGAAGCAGGGTAGTATTTACACATGTGCATCTGATTTATTTCATTGAAGAGTGTGATGTCAAGGTATATTCATTTAGCTAGAAATATCTCGTTTGTTTTTCTACGTGGTTGAGTAACATTCCATTGTATAAAAAACACATCTTTATCCATTTGTTGGTTGACGGGCATTTGGGCTGTTTCCAGGATTTACCTATTATAAACTGTGCTGCTATAAACATGGGTATGCATACATTGCTGTGGTATGAAGCTAGTTAATTCTTTCAGGAAGGTATCAAGAAGGGGAATAGCTGGATCAAAAGGAACCTCTAGTTTTAATTTTTTGAGGAATCTCCACACTGATTTTCAGTGTTGCATCAGCCTATATTTCCACCAACAGTGAGGAACTGTTCCTTTTTCCTATAGCCCTGCCAGTATTTATTATCTCTTGACAACAATCATTCTTTCTGTAGTGAGATGGAATCTCAGCATTGTTTTAATTTGCATCTTATGAATAACAAGTAATATGGAACATTTTTTCATATATTTACTTGCTGTTTTTACTTCTTCATCTGAGAAGTATTTATTCATCTCAAATGTCCATTTTGGGGTGGGTCTTTAAATTTGGAGGATCTGATAGTTTTGATTTCTTTGTGTATTTTATATCGTACACCTGAGTCTGAGAAACAGCTGGTAAAAATTTCCCCCCATATTGTGGATTTTTTCTTCATTCTGTGGTGGTTTCTTTTGCTGTGCAAAAGCTTTTTAACGAGATCGCAGTTAATTCTTTGTGATAGTCAGTCCCTGTGCAATTGGGGTTTTGTTCATAAAGTTTTTACCTACACACCAATGTCTTTAAGAGTTCCACCTAATCTCCCATCCAGCAGATTTAGTGTTTCTATTTTAATATTTAGATCTTTGACTCATTTTGATTTTAGTTTACTGTGTGGTGAAAGATACAAGCCTAGTTTTCATTTTCAGCAAGTTAAAGCCCAGTTTTTCAGTCCGATTCATGAGGTAGGCTATTACTCTTCCATTGGAGCAGTTTGGCTCCTTTGTCAAAAATAAGGTGGCTGTGTGTCTGGAGTTGTTTCTGTGTCTTCTAGTCTGTTCCATGATCTTCAGGTTTGGTTTTTTGTTTGTTTGGTTGGTTTTTTGCCAGTACCGTGCTGTTTTTATCACAGTAGATTTGTAATGTAATTTCAAGCCAGGGATTGCCTTGCTTTTGTTGCCTAGACTTGCCTTTGCTATTCTAGATTTCTTCTATTTTCAAATGAATTTGAGGATTGTATGCTCTAATTCTGTGATATATGCGTTGAAATTTTGATCATAGTTGCGTTAAATTGTGTAACAGTTTTGGAAGCATGCTGATTTTCTTTATTTTGGTTCTTTCTACCCAAGAATAATTTTCTGATATCCTCTTTGATCTCTTTTTTCAGAATACGGTAGTTTCAGTATAGAAGTCTTTTATCTCTTTTGTTAGATTGATTCCTAGATATTTCATTTTTTCTTGATGCTATTGTGAAAGGTGTTGTTTCCTAATTCCTCTCTCAGTAAGTTTGTTATTCATGTACAGGAAGGCTATTGACTCTCAAAAGTGTTAACTTTGTATCCAGCTACACTACTAAATTTGGTTATTAGTTCTAGAAGTCTTTTGGTGCATGTTTGTGCATCTTCAATGCAGGTATCATGTCATGTACAAATAATGATAATACTCTTCCTTTGTTGTCCTTATTCCTTTTCTTTCTCTTTTCTAATTGCTATAGTTAATATTTTCAGAGCCATATTGAACAAGAGTGGTCACAGTGGACAGCCTTATCTTGTTCCTAATTTTAGAATGAAAGCTTTCAGTTTTTGATCATTTAGTAAGATGCTGGCTTAACTCCATACATGTGTTTGGCATAGCTAGCTTTTATCAGATTGAAATAAAAACCATCAGTGTTAATGGTCTCAATTCACCAGTCGGAAACAGAGTGGAAGAAGAAACAAAATCCAACATATGCTGCATATAAGAAACACATTTAATTAAAAAAGAAATTCATAGACTGAAAGTCAAAGGATGGAAAACAAAACTGTGCAGCAGGAACCTGGAAAAAAACAGTGGATAGATAAAGTGGATTTCAAGCAAAGACTAATTAAGGGAGACAAAGAAAGTCACTATGTCTTTGTAAAGGGAACAACTAAGAGGAAGAGAGAACAATCATAGGTATATGTGTGCCAAATGCTAGTGCATCCAACTGTATAAAACAAATATTAAAAGACATGAAAAATCAAATAAGCATTAATATAATTATAATGGGGGGAGTCTTAATACCCCATTGTTAGAAATAGACAGATCAACTAGACCCCCCCCCCAAAAAAAAATCAACAATGAAATACCAGAACTGAACCAAATATTTGAATAGATGGACTTGGTAGATGTCTGTAGAGTGTTCCACCAACAACATCAGAATACCCATTCTTCTTAGCTGCACATGGGACGTTTTCCAAAACAGACCACATGGCTAGCTTATAGAATGTGATTAAGTAAATGCAAAGGAATTGAAATTATCTCATGCATATTACCAGACCATAGTGCAATGAAACTGTAAATAAATGGCAAAAGAAAGCACAGGAACTTCATAAATACATGGAAATTAAATAACACCCTCTTGAACAACCAATGGGTTATAGATGAAATTAAAGAAGAAATTATTTGTTGTTGTTGTTTTTTTTTACAAAGATGTGTTTTTAAATACATCTCTTCACCTCTCCGTAGTATACATGATAGTGGTGTTTTCTCATTTATTTATGTAAGCAGCACAAATGATTACTCTAGAGCCAGGTATTATTACAGATGTAGCGCTTGGAGAGAACTACTGGAATCTCTTCTTGCATAGACTTGGTTCACTTGTTCTTCATTACTCCTTTAGGGGTTAGAGATAATATGTCCAGAATAACTAGTTCGTGTAATGTCTTGGTGCACCATTGTCTTTCTTTGGGAGTTCTGTATTGGTATTTGGGTGGGTTATGCTCTGTAGTATGATTGTCATCCCTAGTCTTTCCAAACTCCAGTTGCCAGTAGTACTCCTTAGTCATTTCAACACTAAAACTTGACCTCGTCTTTGCTGATCTCCTCCCCTGCCATAGAGGGTAGTACCACTTCAAGGCGAAGACACCCACAGGTACTTATTTGCAATGTCTGCCCATAGGATTTTTCTTTCTTTCTTTTTTGTATAAAGGATTGAACTCAGGACCTTGCATTTTCGAGGCTGGTCTGCCACTATTGAGCCAAATCCCCAGCCGATGGATTTTTTATTTATATAATCTTATAATTGTGATATTTCAAAGTACATATAACTGACAGCTCCTTACACTTTTCTTTATTCTGATATATTGTTTTGAGCTCTGCAGTTTTAGCTCTTGTTGTATGACATGGATTGGAGTGATTTTTTTTAGGTTCTTTGTTCTTGTTTTCATTGCTAAGGTATTTTGACATTTTAATGTTTTTTTTATTCCAGTAATGCCTATCCTATTATAGTTATACTTTACTAAGACTTAACTTAAATGTCTGTCAGGTAGAAATTCTCTGAAACCTTCTTTTAAAAAATATGCCTATTGAATTATCGATATCTGGAAACTCATCAAAAAGGTATTGAATCTATATCACCATCTGCCTAAAGACTGACTTAAATTGCTTTAAAATCTTACTGAGCTTTCCCTTAACCATAGCAACTTTAAAACTGAAGTATAGTGAAAAGTAATATACTGCTCATTTATTTTCATTCAAGTTATAAGGCAAGTAATGAAAATTACACTATTTGAAGACCATGTGCTATTCTTTTAATATCAACTTTGATATGTTCTTAAACTAATATAAGTTAACCTCTGCTTTCATATTATAACTTATGACAGTCTCCTCCAAAAATGTCACTTCTCAAAGAATAAATGAAAGCTATTTAAGAATAGCAATCAAATTTCAATAATAGTGTGTCATCAATTTTATTATGTTGGGAAATTTTTGGTTCATGTGTAAATTTATCATCATATCACTTCCTGATATATTAAATTTTATATTAAAAATGAAAAATGGGAGCATTACTAGTTATGTTTTTCAAACAAAAACAGATTCTTGTTTTCACCAAATTTGTAAATATTTTTTAAAAGGAGAATAGTTGATATTGATGAGTGGGCAAGGAAATGGGCGTGCTCCCTCTCCCTTTGTCCCTCCCTACAAAGCTCTTTCTCCTTCTCTGACTTCCTTCTTCCAGGCCCCTCTGCCTTTCAAAAATTAGTGTGCAGTTGATTTGTAATTCCTTTTTGCTCTATCCCTTATATGCCTCGAAATCCCTCTGTCCTTCTACATTTTTGTTGTACTACAAATACAAAGTACGATTCATGGTTCGTCATCATCACCACGCCATGGGAGGTGATGGGCACTATGAATGAAGAAGTGAACATTCCCAGTTTACACAAGAATAAGCAGAAGTTCACAGGAATTTAAATGATTTGCCTGAAATTTTCCTCTTGTAAGTGGCAAAGACAAAACTGGAATCTAGTTCTATTTCAGTCAGTACTCCTAGCTACCATTGTTATGTCCTCTT
>PVIR01014603.1:0-39839 GCA_004026965.1 Petromus typicus | reverse complement strand
TTTTTTTTTTTAGGTTTTTGGAGACAGGGTCTCGCTTTGTGGTTCAGGCTGGCCCTCAGCTCAGCCTCAAACTCACATCACAGCAATCCTCCTGCCTCTGCCTCCCGAGTGCTGGGATGACAGGCGTGAGCCACCACGCCCGGCACTGTGGTATGTGGTACTGGTTGCTGCTGGGTGTGGCTCTCCACACCCAGTATTGTTATGTGGTTACCGGGGAATCGAATCCGGGTCCTTGCGCTTGCGAGACAGGCGCCGGAACCACTGAGCTAACTCCCCGGCCCCTCATTGGGGTTTTTTTTGAGTCAGGCTCTCACTATGACATTCAGGTTGGCCTCAACCCCACTATGTAGCCCAGGCTAGCTTTGAACTTGCGACAACCCTCCTGCTTCAGCCTCCCAAAGACAAGCGTGTTCTCCCTTCTTATCGTAAGTAGGGCAGGGTTGTGGGTGGAGCCTGAGTCGACACGCCCACCCAGGGGACTTCCTCCTCCACCCCAGGTAGAAGTCCATCCCCGGACTCGGCAGGACGAGTCAGGGCTGGGTAAGGAGCCCTTTGCTCCCGGGAGCCTGGCAAATCTCCTCCAGCCCTGGCCACCACCCCTCCTGGCCGAGGGCCCCGGCGCTGGCGGTGTGTGGGGATGGGGGAACAGAATTTGTTCCTGCCCTAGCTGCGCTGGGCCTCTGTTTCCCCATTGTGAAGTAGATTTGTGAGCTTCCAGGAGATGGACCACCCTCCTCGGAGGGGACGATCTGGGCAAGGCCCGCGGTTTCTGTCCTTGACAAACACCTCTTCCAAGAGCTCCCCTCGAAACGTGCCCGTTTCGCGGATGGAAAACCTCGCAGGCCTCTGGCTCCGATCCGAGCGTGCCTGGAATCCGGGCTGGGTCTTCCTCGCAGCTCGGCCGGGGCCGTCTTTCGAGTCCAGCGCGGGCGCAAGCCCGGCGGCGTGGAAAACCCGGCCTGGATTATGCGCCCCGGGGCTGGAGTCCACGAAGGAGGCAGCGGGAGCGAGGCCGGGTCCCCCGCTTCTCGGAGGCGTGTCGGGCCGGGGCGGGGCACACCGGGGACCTGGAGGAGGAAGAGGGTCAGGTGCAGCCAGGAGCAGCGGAGCGGGCCGGAGGCGGGCGAAAGCGGGGTTCCCAGCCCGCCTCGACCCTCCCCCAGCCTCCTCCACTACTCCAAGGTGGGGCCCGAGTGACTTTCCAGGACCCCGGCGGGCAGGGCCGGCCGGAGTGCCCAGGGGGTGCACCATGGCGGTGAGATTCCAGGCGAGTAGCTCGCGGCGGGGAGGACGGGGAGGAGATGGGGAGCAGGGTGGGGGTCGGACCCAAGACCGCGGAACACCCTGTACCTACATAACAGATAGGTAAACTGAGGCCCAGGGGAAGGCGGCGGCCAGCCCAGGTGGCACGCCGTGGTGTCCGGGCGTGTCTGCGCCCCCGCCCCCCATCTGCCGCAAGTACCGACTTTTCTAGGGATTTCTGTGCGTCCGGCCCCGCGCTGTGGAGTGGGCGCCGCAGGTGCCGGTCCCGCCGTCCACGCCGGCCGCGCTCTCGGCCTCCCTGACCCGGGAGACGCGCGGGGACTTATTTGTGGTCCGAGTTCACGGGAGAGACCTCCGCTGTTGATCGGGCGCAGTCTGAGCGCAGAGCTGTACCGGGTGGAAGTGGGGGCCTGCGCCCCCGTCTTGCGCTAAAGCAAAAGAGCCCCCCTGGGGTGGGGCGAAGATGGCCCAGAAGGGTAAACTGAGGCACAGCCCTTCACCCCGGGCCATCACCTCCAGGCTGGAAGGCTGAGCGATCTGGCTTCCCACCGCAGCCAAACGGATCCGCCCGAGTCCGGAGCAGCTGAGAACTTGTCCCCCAGCCTCGCGGGGCCATTGTCCTGGACTAGGGGCGGGAGGGGGGAGGGGGCTCCGGGAGCCACGTGCTGGGGCCCGCCCTCCTCTCTGGGAGGCACCGCTAGATGTTTGCGTCCGGCAGGTGGCAGGAGGCGGGGACAAATCTCCCCTGAAACTCACCTTGACAGGGGCGGGGCTCTGGACACACCTGTTCAACCCTCAGCTTCCACCCTGCAGACTCTGCCCATGCTCCGCCCAGTGCCTGGTCCAGGAGGGCAATTCGGGTGTGCCAGATGCCCCCGCCCTGACTAGGGGTACGTAGGGGAGCCAGAGCTGGATTTAAACACCATAGGAGGAAATAATCAGGCCTGGACAGGGGCCAGACCCGGCCTGTGTGTAGAGAGTTGAGGACTCGATTTCTGGAGAAAGAGACAGTAGCCCCAGGGTTGTGGAGGGTGAATAGGAGTTTGCCAAGGAGTCCAGCACAGCATAACAGTTAGTTGGCAGCAGCGCAAGGATCTGAGGGGCAGGGGACAGCTATTCTGAATCCTAAGCAGAATGTCCCGGGCAACACAGGACAGGCGGCCACGGCAGCGACTTGGGGAACACTCAGCCAGCCAGCTGGCTAATCCCTGGGCGCTGGGGAGCAATGGAGGGCTGGCTGTAGACAAAGCTCCTGGTATCCACGGAGATAGCTCAGACAAGCAGGAACAAGTCAGGCCACCTGCTTCCTCCTCCCCGAGGAGCTCTGTACCTCTGGGGACTTTTGCTAAAGTACAGCCAGGAAATAAAACTTGTGTGTGTAGCGAGACCCTGTCTCAAAAAAAAAAAAAAAAGAAAAATTGTGTGTGTGTGTGTGTGTGTGTGTGTGTGTGTGTGTGTGTTGGAATTTACATTTAATCATGCAAAGTATAACATCGAAGCAAGGAAAATACTTTGTTTAGAAGCCAAGCGTGGTGGCACCTGCATGTCAGCCCAGCACTGTGAGGCTGAGGCAGGAGGATTGCAAATTCAAGCCCAGCCTGGGCAACTTGATGACTTAGGGAGACTCTGTCTCAAAATACAAAATAAAGGAGAGAACATAATGCAAAGCATCAGATCCCCCAGGTCTATCCTCTCTTGGCTCTGCTGTCTTGGTGAGAGGCCTGATCTTTCTGTGCCTCAGTTTCTCCATCTGTAACATGGGGGTGATAGATTGTAACTTCAATTAAATGAGATAGCGTGGGCACCAAGCAAACTCTGGTTCACACATTTGTTTGGCAAACAGCTATGGGATCCCTGGCTGTGACGGAACATGGTTTAAGCCAGGGGCTGGCTCTGGATGAGGTGGATAAAGGTGTCTGCCCTGGAAGATCCAGACAGTATCCTGGAATCACCTTTTGTGAAGAAATAGTGGGTAGTAGTCAGGGGCAACCTCACCCTGGAAATGGAGTGTGAATATACACCTCAAAAGGTGGTAAGGAACATGAGGCAGAGCAGTTCGGATGGAGGGCGCCGCTGTGCAAAGGCCCTGGGGTAGCATGGACACCAGTGCGGGATGCACAGAGGGGGGAGACACAGCGCCCCCGGGAGGCTGCTGTGGGGAAGACAGGCTGTGGGATGAGGGTAGGAGCCCCAGCCCAGGGCGAGGGTGGCTGAGCCGGATCAGGTGGGCGATGCTGGAGATCAGGGTGTTCCCCGGGGCAGAATGGGCCCTGACTGGGAACCCCTTCCTGGCCCGGCCTGACGCACCCTCCCCCGTCCTCCTCGAGCAGGTAGCAGACATGGAGGAGGTGACCATCTGGGAGCAGCACACTGCCACCCTATCCAAGGTGAGCGAGCCCTGCCCAGGCGCCCACGGTGCCCTCGCCCCTGTGTCCTGCCAGGGACACTGACGCGCTGTGTGCACCCCTCACTTAGGACCCTCGCCGCGGCTTCGGCCTTGGCATCTCCGGAGGCCGGGACGGGTCCAGCAGCTCCGTGGTGGTGTCCGATGTGGTTCTGGGAGGCCCCGCTGAAGGCCGGCTGCGGTGAGCACCAGGCCACCTGAGGGCGTGGTGGGCGGGGACCTTGTGGCCGAGGCCCAAGGTGGAGCGCCTGGCACCTTCGTGCTCCGTCAACACCAGGCCTGTGGTGCCACCACCCTCCCACCCCCAGTGAGCTTCCTGGCCTGCCCTTCCCACAGGCCGTGGGTCCCAGTGACCTGACTTTCCTGGAAGACAAAGTCCTGGAAACCTCTGTTTTGACAGAGGGGAAGGGGACATTTCCTGGAAATGTTGTGCGTTAAATGACCCTGAGGCCTAAGGGACCTGTGGCTCGGCTCAGCATGGGGAGAGAAAGAACGCAACGCACAGACCAGGGAGAAAAGCAGAACCCAGGGTGATGCCCTCAAGGTCACACCTGTGACCCCAGCACTCGGGAGGCTGAGGCAGGAAGACTGCTGCAAACTCAAGGCCAGCCTGGGCTACATAGTGAGTTCAAGGCCAGCCTGAACTACACAATGAGACTATGCCTCAAAAAAAGTAAAATAACTGGAAAAAAACGCTATAACTGTACCATCCGTGGGATTATGCTGGATTCCACAGCTGGCCCCATTTCACAGATGAAGTGACTGAGACACTGGCGAGTTAAACTGGGGCATTCCAGAACTAGACATGTGGGGAAGCATGGAGATAGAGGGGTACCAGGCAAGGTCTCCCCAGGGAGGTCCCACCCTGAGCCCTGTCTCTCCCTCAGGCCAGGGGACCTCCTGGTCATGGTGAACGGGGTCTCTGTGGAGAACATGACGTCGGCCTTCGCTATTCAGCTTCTGAAGACCTGCACCAAGACAGCCAACATCGTGAGTGGGTGGGCCAAGGGCTCCCGCCTGGTGCCATCCTGTGCCCGGTGCTCAGCTGAACCCACCTGGCTCAGCTGCCCTGGGTGTACACAGTGTGATTTAAAAAAAAAAAAACACACATAGTGAAGGCTTACATTTTTCAACATGATAGGGGGTTGGGGATGGTGGCACACACCTGTCATCCCAGCAGTCTTTGAGGCTGAGGCAGGAGAATCTATTGAAAGTTTGAGCCTGGCATAGACAACTGAATGAGTTACTGAGACCCTGTCTATAAATAGAAAGTACAGAGGGCTTAGGACAGAGCTCACTGTGAAGGTCTTGGGTACATTAAGCCTGGCCACTAAGGCCCAGAGACAGCCCAGGGTCCCCTCTGCCTGGCCCCTACCCTGGCTGAACTGTCCTGTCCACTCACAGACGGTGAAGCGGCCCCGGAAGGTCCAGCTGCCGGCCACCAAGCAAGGCGCCCCCGGCCCAGGCCGCCAGGACTCGGACGAGGACAGTCGCCGGCGGCAGGAGGAGGCCGAGCACGGCCGCGGCTACGAAGGGGACTCGTCCAGCGGCTCGGGCCGCTCCTGGGATGAGCGCGCCCGCCGGCCGAGGGCCGCGCGCCGGGCCCGGGCCAGCAGCCAGGGGCGCAGGAGCCCGGGCGGCGGGTCCGAGGCCAACGGGCTGGCCCTGGTGTCCGGATACAAGCGGCTGCCCCCGCAGGACGTGGGCATGAAGCCCCTGAAGTCGGTGCTGGTGAAGCGGCGCAACAGCGAAGGTGACAGCGGAGTTGGGGCGAGCAGCGGGCGCCGAGGCCCTGGCCGCGCGTGCCTCGCGCTTGACGCTAGGGGGCGCGCTCCCCGGTTTCTGATTCCTGGGACCTGTGGCTTCCCAGCTAAGAGCAGAAGAGCCTGTCCTGCCAGCACTCAGGAGGCTGAGGCAGGAGGACCGCTACAAGCTCCAGGCCAGCCTGGGCTCCATAGGGTGACACTGCCTCACAAAAATAAAAAGCACTGGGCCGGGGATTTAGCTCAGTGGTTCCGGCGCCTTCTTGCAAGCGCAAGGGCCTGGGTTCAGTTCCCCGGTAACCACATAACAATACTGGGCATGGGGACTCACGCCAGCAGCAACCAGTACCACATACCACAGTGCCGGGCATGGTGGCTCACGCCTGTAATCCCAGCACTCGGGAGGCAGAGGCAGGAGGATTGCTGTGATGAGTTGGAGGCTGAGCCCAGGGCCAGCCTGAACTACAAAAGCGAGACCCTGTCTCAAAAAACCTAAAAAAAAAAGCCCTGGGGCATGGCTCAGCGCTCCCACAGTTCATCCCCACACTAGGGGGGAACCCATGGTGTTGTCATTAGCTAGTGGAGTGAGGGCGCAGTTCTCCAGCTCCCAGACCCCTGCCTCAGTTCCCCTCTTTCCCCTGCAGAGTTCGGGGTGAAGCTGGGTAGTCAGATCTTCATCAAACACATCACGGACTCCGGCCTGGCCGCGCAGCACCGCGGGCTGCAGGAAGGGGACCTCATCCTTCAGGTGACCTGGGAGTCCCCCTCACTTCCGGTCTGGATTCTGCAAATCTGTCCAGTGATTCCCAGAGTCCGTCTTCCAGAGTGCTCCCAGATGGTAGTTCCTAGCGTCTCCTCGGATCTCTTTGTTTCTCATGACCCTGAGGAATCATCTGTTGCTAGTGGTTTAGAGTAGGCTAGAAACATAATTTTGTGGGTACATTAGAAATTCACATTTCCTGAAATTATCAAAGGCAGACGTTCTCAAGGGCGATGTCAGAAATGGCTCGTTCCTAGTTTGCTTGCTGACGTCTGTTTCTAGCCCCTCCTAGAGATTCTGTTGCTTGTTCCTTTAAGTGGCTGCCCCCTCTTCTTCAATTACAACTGCTTCTGATACCAGCCTGTCATTCCCTAAAAATGTCCACTCATTTCTGACTTTTCCCTCCTGTCTCTGACTCTTCGAAGAAGATGATGTTTCCGGAGTTCTTTGAACAGTCCGTTGTGGGTGCTGTCTCTGTTCACAGCATAAATCCGCTTTTAATATCTCTCCTGGGGAAATGTCTGTTTTTAGTAGCCCCAGAGACTCTTCCAGGCCCCTCTCCAAGACGTCTGTTTCTAGGTCTCCATCTCTCCCTCCTCCCCGGTCCCTTTCAGATCAACGGGGTGTCCAGCGAAAACTTGTCCCTGAGTGACACCCGACGGCTGATCGAGAAGTCGGAAGGGAAGCTGACCCTGCTCGTGCTGAGGGACCGAGGCCAGTTCCTGGTGAACATCCCGCCGGCCGTCAGTGACAGCGACAGCTCTCTCCTGGAGGGTGAGGGGACAGTCGGGCGGCTCAGAGGGTGACGGGGGTCCCTACTGAGGCCTCCGGGGCCAAGTCAAAGGGGCCTGGCTGCTCCTGACCCGGGAGACGGGCCCTGGTCGGCTGGGGTGACGGCGGCTCGTGTCCCCTCTGCAGACATCTCGGACCTCAACTCGGAGATGTCACAGGCGCCGCCTTCGCACGTCCCACCACCCCCCCGGCACAGGCAGCGGAGCCCCGAGGAGGCCAGCGAGACGGACTCCCAGGCGTGGGTACCTGGGGGGGCGGGCCGGCCGGAAGACCACAGTCAGCGTGCCGGCTGGGGTGGGCTCCCGCGGTTCCCTGACGGCTGGCCTTGCCGGGCCTCGTCTGGGGTGGACAGAGCAAGCCAGCTTCTATTCTTTTCTTTTTTGCGATACTGAGGATTGAACTCAGGCCTTTTATATTGAGCTACATCCTCAGCCCCTTTTATTTTTATTTTTTTGAGACAGGGTCTTGCTTTGTAGTTCAAGTGGAACCTGACCTCACTATGTAGCTCAGGCTAGCCTCAA
The DNA here is from genome assembly GCA_004026965.1 of Petromus typicus. Lineage (NCBI taxonomy): Eukaryota > Metazoa > Chordata > Mammalia > Rodentia > Petromuridae > Petromus > Petromus typicus. The sequence goes on along the minus strand of PVIR01014603.1, from coordinate 32,336 downwards.
ACTCTTGGCAACCCTCCTGCCTCTGCCTCCCAAATCCTCCTGATTACAGGTGTGAGCCACCACGCTCAGCACTGTGGTATGTGGTACTAGGGATCGAGGCCTTATGTTTGCCAGGATGCTAAATCCCCTGCCAGCCCTTTTTATTTTTTGAGACAGAATCTTGCTAAGTTGCCAAATTGCCTACGCTGGGCTTGAAATTTGAGATCCTTCTGCCTCAGCCTCCTTAGTAACTGGGATCACAGGCTCTGCACTGCCCCTGACTAAATAAAGTGCTTGTTTTTATTTTTTGAGACAAGGTCTCACTGTGTGGTACAAGCTGGCCTTGAACTCAGTATGGAGCCTGAGCTGGCCTCATCCTCACAGTCATTCTGAGCCTCCCACACGCTGGGATTACAGACGTGCGACACCACATCTGACTTGAAGCGCTTTTTCAGATCACCCCTCCAGATCTAACTTTGCTTCGTCCCAAATCTGTGCCCCCCCAGGGACAGCCTGGAGCCCAGGCGCAAAAGGTCGGTGGATTCCAGAACCATCTCGGAAGCAGGTGAGGGCTGGGATCGGGGACTCTGAGAAGCTGCTCTGGTTTTCTGACATGCCAGGGAGGCTCTGCCAGCGGATAAGAAAGGGTTGGCATGAGTCAGAGGTGGAGCCTGGCACCGGGTCACACCCCACTCCTCCCAGCACTCAGGACGCTAAAGCAGGAGGATCACTGTGATTTTGAGGCCATCCTGGGCTACCTACTGAGACTCTGTCTCAGAAACAAAACAAAACAACCAGACAGGTGGGGGGGTGCTGGAGCGGCAGGACGCCCCAGGCAGAGGCTGAGAGGCGGAGGGCTGGTTTGTCTTCCAGACTCACCCCAGGGCAGCAGCGGGGACGCGTACAGGGTCGCCAGCCGCCAGAGCCTGGAAACCCGCGGGTGCGTCCCTGCTTCCCACAGCTGAACGTCACCCCCTCCCTGCGCACCCTCACCTCCTGGGGACCATTTGGGAAACTGAGGCTGGGGGCAGGGCTTTCCCACGGGTGCGGACCTGCTGTGGCCTGACCGGCCTCCCCCCCCACTGCAGGTACAGCCCTGACACACGAGTGGTCCGATTCCCCAAAGGTGCCAGCATTGGGCTGCGGCTTGCCGGGGGCAATGACGTGGGCATCTTCGTGTCTGGGGTGCAGCCAGGCAGCCCAGCCGACGGGCAGGGCATCCAGGAGGGGGACCAGATCCTGCAGGTGACAGGGGGTGGGTGGCAGACTGGGCTTGAATTTGAGATCCTCTTGCCTCAGCCTCCTACAGGGCTGAGATGACAGGTGTGTGCCACCATACCTGTCTCACAGTCACTGGTTGTGGCTCCTGTGCCAAGATGAGAGCCTTGTGTCTCCGTGACACACGGCATCCTGCTGCCCAGGATGGTGACACCTGGGTCCTAGAGCTGTCCCCAAACTGCTGGGTGGCAGCCCAGGCTGCAGCAGCGCAGTAGGGGTCTCTACGTGGCCGGGAGGTGTCCCAGCCCAGTGCCCTCACGCACCCCTTCTGGCAGGTGAATGACACACCCTTCCGCAGCCTCACCAGGGAGGAGGCTGTGCAATTCCTGCTGGGGCTGCCGCCCGGGGAGGACGTGGAGCTGGTCACCCAGCGCAAGCAGGACCGTGAGTCAGGGGCTGACCTCTCACTCACTCAGGGTGCCAGCAGGGGACCCTGCCCACGAGGAAGAGGAGGGGAGACGGCGGAGGAGGAGAGGGAGGATAACATGAGGGAGGCAGGGAGCCGGGGAAGGGAGCTCAGCGCCCAGCCTCACACTCTGCCCCACAGTCTTCAGGAAGCTGGTGCAGTCGCGCGTGGGCGACTCCTTCTACATCCGGACGCACTTTGAGCTGGAGCCGAGCCCGCCCTCGGGCCTGGGCTTCACGCGCGGTGACGTCTTCCATGTGGTGGACACGCTGTACCCAGGCCACGGGCACGGCCTCACCCGGGGCGGCCTCTGGCTGGCTGTGCGAGTGGGCCGCGACCTCCGGGAGCAGGAGCGAGGCGTCATCCCCAACCAGAGCAGGTGTGTGTGCCTCAGTTTCCCTGGCGGGATCTACCCTTATATCTGTGCCTCGCGGTGTCGGTGGAAACATTGGCTCCTGAGTTCCTTCCTGACTATCTCAGCCTCTCGCGCCCCACGCCCCCTCAGAGGTTCCCTGGGGGACAGAATGACCCTCTCTCAGGGTCCTTCACGTGATCCCGTCTGCAGAGTGCTTTGTGCCATGAAGGTGGCAGCCACAGCTCCCCAGCTTTAGGATGTGGCTCTTTGTTTGGTTTGGACGTGTTTTGGTTTTTTTTTAGACACTCAGGACCTTAGCACTGAATTGCACTCCGAGGCCCACCCTGGGTGAAGTTGTCAAAGTTGAGCTCGAACTCATTATCCTCCCGCTCAGCCTCCAAGTGCTGGGATTTTGGGCTGAGCCACCACGCCCCGCTGTCTTGGGGACCCTCTCTGTGGGGTCCCAGAGTTCAGCGTCACCCTCCTCTCACTCCTCACCAGGGCTGAGCAGCTGGCCAGTCTGGAGGCCGCGCAGCGGGCTGCGGGCCTCGGGCCCAGTCCACCCTCCAGCTCCAGCGCCCGCGCTGAGTTCTGGCGCCTGCGGGGCCTTCGCAGAGGAGCCAAGAAGACGTTGCAGCGCAGCCGGGAGGATTTGTCGGTGCTGACCAGGCAGGGCCACTACCCGCCCTATGAGCGTGTGGTGCTGCGAGAAGGTGGGTGTGTGGCGAAACTGTCCGAAGCCCAGACCAGCTCCCCGGCCCTGCCAAGACCCTGCCTGCGTCATCCTTGAGGCACAGGGAGATAGGAAGAGACTTCACTACTTTAAAGCCACTTCCAGCTGGGCGAGGGGGGCGTGGACCTGCATTCCCAGCATTTGGGAGGCAGAGGCAGGAAGACTGCTGTGAGTTCAAGTCTAGCCTGGGCTTCATGGTGAGTTCAGCCTGAACTACATAGTGAAGATCCTGTCTTTAAAAGATGTAAAAACAAACCAACCAACCCCCCCAAAACGAACATCCTATATTCAAAGTATTATTTCACTATATCATCAAATAATAATTATTAATGAAACATTTCTTTTTTTTTTCTTTTGTGGTTTTGGAGATGAATCCAAAGCCTCCCCCTTTTTGGTTGGAAGATTTGAGACAGGGTCTCATTTTGTAGTTTCGTCTGGCCTTAAACTCACTATGTAGCCCAGACTGGCCTTGAATTTGTGATACTTCTGCCTCAGCCTCCTGAGTGGTGGGATTACAGGTGTGTGCCACCATGCCTGGTCCCATTTATGCTGAATTGTATATTTTAAAATTATTTGTACTGGGAAGGGAACCCTTGGAATGCACAGGGTCAAGGGAGTAGAAATCAACATTACCCAGGCACGATAGCACGTGCCTAGAACCTCACACTCAGGAGGCTGAGGCAGGAGGATGGAACCTCAGCCTTTGCGCTGAGCTACATCCCCAGTTTTATTTTGGTTTTGTTTCGTTTAAATTTGAGACAGGGAGGGCCGGGGATTTAGCTCAATGGTTCCGGCGCCTGTCTTGCAAGTGCAAGGACCCGGGTTCGATCCCCGGTAACCACATACCTATACTGGGTGTGGAGACTCACGCCCAGCAGCAACCAGTACCACATAACACAGTGCCGGGCGTGGTGGCTCACGCCTGTAATCCCAGCACTCGGGAGGCAGAGGCAGGAGGATTGCTGTGATGAGTTGGAGGCTGAGCTCAGGGCCAGCCTAAATTCCAAAGCGAGACCCTGTCTCAAAAAACCTAAAAAAAAAAAAAATTTGAGACAGGGTCTCACTGGATTGCTAAATTGCCCGGAAGGTGTTCCAGCTTTCAGTCCTTCTGCCTCAGCCTCCCAGGGTGCCAGAATGACAGGCATGAGCCACTATGCCTGTCATTACTGAAACTTAAAAGAAATGCAAGAGGGCCAGCTCAGTGGTGCTGCACCTGCCTGGCAAGCGCAAGGTTCTGAGTTTGATCCCCAGTACTGAAAATAAAAAAATAAAAGAAATACAGGAACACAATCATTGTGCTGACAATGATCATTTCTCTCCCTGAGGACAAAGGGGAGGAGACTAAGTTCCTAGCTTTTAGGAGAAGGATTAAGCACCAGGTGCTGCAAACATTAGCAGAGAATGGAAAATGTGGGGTAGCAGGTGGCCAGGTGGCTCAGACTGACCTCCAGGGAAGCCTTCCAGTGGGCCCTTCGGTTGTTACCCCAGCATCCAGTGGGAAAATTTAAAATAGGAGGGTACCAACCCTTTTTTTCCACCCCAAGCCAATGACAGTATATAGACCTGAGTATACTGAGAGCTTGCAGTGCTGGGTGGAACCCAGGACATTTGCATTGAGCTACATCCCCAAGACTTTTTATTTTTCACTTTGAAACAAAGTTGCCAAGGTTGGGCTCAAACTGGAGATCCTCTGCCTCAGAGGACCACTGCCCCAGGCTAGTTAGTCTGGAAGGATAAAACCCTGCTCTGCTTACATCAGCTTTGCCTGTACCTCATTGGCCAGAGCAGAGACACATGATCAGTCTAGCTGCAAGGGAATCTGGGAAATGTAGTCTTGCCAGGCTTACAAGTTACATACAGGAAGTGCACAGGTAAGCTGTACAAAACCATAGCCATTTTGCCACAAATCAGATCGTGATTCTTGTTGTTCTCCTACCCCCCCAGCCAGCTTCAAGCGTCCAGTGGTGATTCTGGGGCCTGTGGCAGACATTGCCATGCAAAAGCTGACAGCGGAGATGCCCACCCAATTTGAGATTGCAGGTGAGAAATCAGGAGAGGCAACAGGTTAGGGAACAGAAGAACCAGGGCAGGCGAAGTCCCCAGAGGGGTGAAGGATTGACTATGGAAACAGTGATGCTGGTTTGGGGCCCAGAGATGAGAGGTCTCAGGTCGGACAGCCAAAAAAGCAAAACCCCTTGGGGGGCCAGGTGCGGCAGAAGTGCAGGTCGGTGCCCCGAGAGGCCTCGCGTATCCGCCTGGGTGACGGGAGTGAAAAAACAAAAGACCAGAAGATGAGCTCGAACAGCTGGAACCTGTGTGTGGCTGGTAGAAGGCAGAGTGACGCTACTTGGGCAGCAGGTAGTCGCTCTTTTAGAAATCAGACTTTGAATTTAGGAGGCTGAGGCAGGAGAATTGTGAGTTCAAGCCCGCTAAAGGGAGGGGCTGGATGTGTAGCTCCTTGGTAAGAGCACATACCTAAACACTGAGGAGGCACTAAGTCTGTTCCCAGTACCCAGCGTCACAGGAGTAGAAATCAAACATCACCCAGGCATGATGGCACATGCCTGTAATCCCACACTCAGGAGGCTGAGGCAGGAGGATCACTCTGAGTTCAAGGTCAGCCTGGGCTACACAATGAGACCTTCTATCAAAAAAGAAACATACAGAAAACCAAACAGCAAATATGCTGTGATCCAGCAGTTCTGGGTCTCTCTACCCAAAATAACAAAGCAAGGACCCAAATAGCTAAGTGCATACCTGTGTTCACAGCAGTACAATTCAAAGGAGTCAGAAGTGGGAAGAACCTGCATGGGCCCGGTTGGAGGAGGGGATACCCACTGTGAGGTTCATCCATTTGCTGGAATATTACTCAGCCCCGAAAAGGAACTCCTGTCACAGCTCCAGTGTGGGTGGGGCCTGAGGCGTGCTGCTCAGGGAACTGCGGCAGGCACAAAAGGACAGGCACCGAAGGGTCCCGCTCCCAGGAGGCCCCAGCGCGGTCGGATCCACACACAGGAAGGAGGTCAGTGGGGCTGGGGCACCTTGTGGAGCCACTGTTACCGCCCCTTCCACAGAGAGCGTGTCGCGGGCGGACAGCCCCTCCAAGATCGTCAAATTGGACACTGTGCGGGTGATCGCAGAGAAGGTGAGTGTCCCAGCGCAGGGCCTGTGTCGCAGGTAGGAGACTGAGGCCCCGGAAGGAGCCGGGCCCCACACGCTGGCCTGTTGGGTGCCCATTGGGTCCCCTCAGACCACGCCTCTCACACGCACACGCCGTCTCTCAATCCCCACCCCTGGGACAGGACAAGCACGCGCTCCTGGACGTGACCCCGTCGGCCATCGAGCGCCTCAACTACGTGCAGTACTACCCCATTGTGGTTTTCTGCGCCCCCGAAAGCCGACCCGCCCTCAAGGCCCTGCGCGAGTGGCTGGCGCCCGCCTCCCGCCGCAGCTCGCGCAGGCTCTACACGCAGGCACAAAAGCTACAGAAGCACAGCAGCCACCTCTTCACAGGTGGGGCGCTGGGGCCGGGGGAGGGGCTGGCCGGGGCCTCTGGCCAGGCTGACGCGCCCTTCCTGCAGCCACCGTGCCCCTCAGTGGGACCAGTGAATCCTGGTACCAGGAGCTCAAGGCGGTGATCCGGGAGCAGCAGACTCGGCCCATCTGGACCAGCGAGGACCAGGTACTGGGCTGGGCCGGAGGAGGTGGCTGGGGTCTCCCTGAGGGTTGGGGTGCAGCCAGGTTCAGGGCTGGACCTGAGATGAGGGACTTAGCTGAGTAGCTGGGGTGAGGTGAAGCGGTGGGGTGCCGGCTGGGGACGGGGTGGTGCTCTTGGCTCGGACAGGGCACTGCAGCAGCGTCCCTGCCACCCACAGCTGGATGGCCCCTCCGAGGACAGCCTGGACCTTCCCAGCCGCAGCCTGGCCGACAGCTCTGCAGATCTCAGCTGTGACAGCCGGGCCAACAGCGACTACGAGGAGACGGATGGCGAGGGCAGCGTGTACACAGACGGCGAGGGCGGACTCCACACGGATGTGGATGAGGAGCCCCCGGCGCCGGCCCTGGCCCGGTCCTCAGAGCCAGTGCAGATGGAGCAGGAGCCCCTGAGCCCGAGGGATCATGGGACCATCCCAGTTCACCGAGGTGTCCAGGTGAGCGGGGTCTGGGTGTCAGGATGGGCTGTCACACGGGGCAGGGACACAACCGGGAGACCAGAGTCTGTGACTCAGATCTGGAGTGTGTGAGTTCATGATCAGATTAAAACTAGAGGGCTTCCCTCATAGCCAGACTGGTGGAACAGGCCTATAATCCCAGCACTTGGGAGGCTGAGGCAGGAAGATCACTGGGTTCAAGGCCAGCCTGGGTGACATAGCGAGATCTCATCCCAAAAATAAACCAGGTGGGGGCCAGGGATTTAGCTCAGTGGTTCCTGCGCCTGTCTTGTAAGTGCAAAGGCCCAGGTTCGATCCCCGGTAACCACATACACTACTGGGTGTGGAGACTCACACCCAGCAGCAATCAGTACCACATACCAGTGCCGGGTGTGGTGGCTTGTGCGGTGGCTCACGCCTGCAAATCCCGGCACTCAGGAGGCAGAGGCGGGAAGATTGCTGTGATGTGAGTTTGAGGCTGAGCTCAGGGCCAGCCTGAACTACAAAGCATGACCCTGTCTCAAGCAAACAAAAACCAGGTGTGGGGATTTTGTTCAGTGGTTCTGGCACCTGCCTGGCAAGTGCAAGGCTCCAAATTTAATCCCCGGTAACCACATACGGGCGTGGTGGCTCTCACCTACAATCCCAGCACTCAGGAGGCAGAGGCAGGAGGATTGCTGTGAGTTCGAGGCTGGCCTGGGCTACATAGTGAGTTTGGGGCCAGCCTGAACTACAAAGCAAGACCCAGTTTCAAAAACAAAAACCTAAATAAATAATCTCTAAAGCGTATTACACCTGATCCAATGTAAATCCAGTAGACAGCTGTTGCACTGTATTTCTTAGGAATAATGGTAAGAAGTCTACACTTGGTCAGTACAGATTTTCTTTGTGAATATTTTGATCCACGGTTGGTCGAAGCCATGCATGCGGAAGCTGAGGAAGCGGGGGCGGGGCACTGTGACCCCTGGTCATTTTCCTCAACTGGGATGCATGATAAGAATCTTGACATCATGGGACTGTGAAAACTCAATGTCCTTAGCACTTCCTGGTTCGCAATAGTTGGATGATTCGAATGCTTATTTGTCTAAGTGGGGCTGCCCCTGGGAGCTCAAAGATGCCTCTTTCCCCAGACTTTCTCTGGACAAGTATTTTGGCACTCTGGGAGGCTGAAGCAGGAGAATCCCGAATTCAAGCTCAGCCTGGGAAACTGAGCAAGACCCTATTACAAGATGAAAAATACAAAAGGGCTTGGGATTCAATCTCCAGCACTGAAAAAAATAGAAATTAAAAAAAAACAAAAACAAAAACCTAAACCAAAAAACCTTCACCGTGATGCCTTTGAGTAGAGAGCTCCCTGGGCTTTTGCAGTGCCGGACCCGCTCAGCTGGGCTTGGCAACTTGGTGGGAACAGTCACTGTCTCCACATTGTGTGTGTAAATTCACTTATCAACTTCAGCTCTAACAGTCCTCTGGGGACCCAGGCCGCTGCTGACAGGCGGGGGGAGTTCGTGTACGGTCTCCTTCCCTCTCCTAGCCTCTATTTTCTCACTTAAAATTGTGACCAACTTGGAAAGCTGGGAAGGCTATGGGCCCTCGCTGACGGTGCCCACCTTTCTCCCTCTCCCTCCAGGTGGACAGGCAGCACCCTCAGGGCCAGTGGCGCCAGGACAGCATGCGGTAAGGGCCTCTGTGCTGGGAGTGGGGCCTGGGCCCGTCCTGTGACTCAGACACAGGGGCAGAGCAAACACTCTGGGACCAACCTGTGGCTTCCTGATGTCTGTAGCCTAGAGGCCACCATAGAGTGACAGAGCCACTCCGGGCCCCATGCAAGGCCAAAGGAATAAGGATCCTTGTTCTGGGAGGACTCTGAAGGCTTCTTGGAGTGGACATTGGAGCAGGGGCTTTGTAGGATGGATAGGAGTTTGTTCCTAAGGCCCCTCCGTGGCTGGCCAACCCTGTTCACCTCCTCCCAGCAGTCAGCCCCCGTTATTGGCAAGCGAGTCCATGTCTTCCCTACCTGAGGGCTCTGCTGTCACTTCCTGACCCCCAGGACTTATGAACGGGAAGCCCTGAGGAGGAAGTTTACTCGAGCCCGCGACGTTGAGTCCTCTGACGAAGAAGGCTACGACTGGGGCCCAGCCACTGACCTGTGACCCCACTGGCCTTCCAGGCTGCAGGCCCTTCCTTCGCCTCCTTGGACTCAAGACTCAGTTTCTCCTTCAGAACCTAGAGCCTTCCGGCCTTTAATAAACAATGTTTTCACAGCACTGGCTTCTAGGAAGGCAGGGGCCCGAGGCCAGGCTGCCAAACCGGATGGATCTGAGACCATGGTCACCAAATAAACTTTTAATATTTTCTGTCGAGGAGCAGCAGGTGGGATCCCGGCCTGGCTGCCAGGCGGCGCAGGGCTAAGGCACAGCGGTAGCGCGGCAGGCTCACAGGTACACAGGCTGCTCCTGGCCGGTCAGCAGGCGGTAGGTGGCAGCTGGCATGGTCTTGATGTGCACCTCATTGTGGGCCTCCGTGAGCAGCTCGATGATGCGGGCGTGCGGCGTGGCCACGACGCTCTGTCCGTTGATCTCGATGATGCGGTGGCCCACGCGGACACCCCCGCGCTCAGCGATGCCACCGCGGAGAAGATTGCAGATCTGGGGAAAAAGCGGGATTCTCAGGAAGGCGGGCCGATACTCACAGCCCCGCCCACCGCCCTGCCGCTCCGCCCTGGCCCCTCCACCCCGCCCCATCCAATCTTGTGGCCCTATCCCTGCCCTCCTCCCCTCTCGGCTACGCCCCGCTAGGCCACACCCACCTCCCCGCCTCCCTCCCACCCACTGGCCTGGCCCCACCCCTCACAATGCCATCTTCCACGCAAAATCCCAGCTGCTCCCGCGAGTGCAGTCGGCGGATGATGGCAGTGGTGACAGGCGGGCAGTGCACAATGCTGAGTGTCACCGACGTCTGTGGCTTTACTTCCTGCGGGGCAGAACATTGGCCTTTCGGCTGCCTTGGCACACAGCCGCCTCCCTGAGCCTCAGTTTCACCACCCTCACTCCCAGGGGAACTGGTGCCCAGATCCAAGACTCACACGCACGGCAGCCTGGCACGCGGCCAGCGGCAGCCCCACCAAGCTGGCCCCGTTGATGGCCGTGACTCGGTCGCCGATGCTGAGCGCACCCGAGCGCTCAGCTGGGCCTCCGTGCAGCAGGTTGGCGATGACGGCCGTCGGCAGCAGCGAGCCCCAGCCGGACTCCACCAGCGCCACGCCCAGGCCCTCGCCGCGGCGCTTCTCGATGCGCACCTGGGAGGGAGACGGCTGCTGGGTGCCCTGGGCTGCTGAGTGCCCACCGCGGCAGGGCGGGGCGGGCAGGGCTGCACCTCACCTCCCTGCAGTTCTCACTGTTGGAGAAGTGCGCCAGGTCGCAGTTGTGCAGGTGGCCGGTGCTGGCAGCCCCCGGGCCCAGCCGGGTGCCCACCTGGCTGGGGTTGATGCCACTGTCACGCAGGAACTGGCTGTAGGCCACTGCGAAGGCCTGGCCGATGGCCTGGGCAATGAGCTGGGCCTGTGGGAGATGGCAAGTCTGGAACGGCACCCTTCAGGTGACGTGTCCACACCTGCACCTCCTGGGTCGAGGTCTCAGGATGCAGCCTCCTGTCCTAGGGCTTTGGGGGACCTGAGGGGCGGCATCTGCAACCCAGGAAATATATGGCAAGAACAGAGGGGCACTATCACCCCTCACCAAAGGCTTTTGGGAGGCCCACAGGGTAACCAGAGCATGAACTTAAGTACCATTAACTAGGGCTGTCCCTGTGCAAAGCAAGACTGGGTGTTTACTGGGAGGACCTTGTCGTAACTCCTATTCATCCTACAAAGCCCAAGGTCCAATATCCCCTCTGCCTAGAAGCCTTCCTAATTCTGCCATGGAGAGCATTCCTCTCTCTTGGCCCTGACTGCAGAGGGTTGGGGTGGCTGTATCTTGGCCATGACGCTTAGAGCACTAGGAAGCCATACCCTTGTCCTACGTGTGATTTCTCAGCCCCATTTGAGCTCAAGAGAAGAAAGGTGGAGAGGAAGGCTGGGGATTTGGCTCAGTGGTTCCGGCACCTGTCTTGCAAGTGCAAGGGCCCCGGTTTGATTCCCCGGCAACCACATACAATACTGGGTGTGGAGACTCACGCCCAGCAGCAACCAGTACCACATTCCACAGTGCTGGGCGTGGTGGCTCACGCCTGTCATCCCAGCACTTGGGAGGCAGAGGCAGGAGGATTGCTGTGATGTGAGTTGGAGGCTGAGCTCAGGGCCAGCCTCAACCACAAAGCGAGACCTTGTCTCAACCTGAAAAAAAAATAAAGGGGGGGAGGCAGGGAGGTGACAGTCACGGCCTGATTGGGACCCAGCTGCTCACATCCTCTGAGTGGAAGACGTGACACAACATCTTGTACAGGCGGTGCTCGTGGTCCTGGGCTCCGGGCTTCCGGGCCAGCCGTCGCCGGGCCATGAGCACCAGCACAGGGCCGATGTCAGCAATGTAGGAGATTGTCTGCAGGGCGTGGTCCATCATGGCCTCCTGGGGAGAGGGCGGTGAGTGGGGTCTTCCCTGGTCAAGCCCCTGCGGCCTGAGGCTGGCCCGGCCCTACCTGGGAGGCGGCTGTCAGAACCTTGATCCTCCTGGTGGACACGAAGAGGTCCACCTCCGTCATGGGCTGCGTCTCCCCATCAGGGGCCTGCGGGAAGGAGGAGGAGGAGGAGGAGCCCGGAGCCCACCGCCCGCAGCCCTGGGCCCTCTGTCCCCTGCCCCAGCCTCACCTTGACACGGTCCATGGCCTCCTGGGCCTGGGCCATGCGCATACTGGGGGGCGGGTTCCGCTCAGACAACAGCTGGGTGGAGCCTAAGTACTTGGCCCCAAATATGACGCCGTCCAGGAGGTCCTCATGGTCACAGGGCCCAGACACTGAGGGTGACAGGGGCGGCTCAGCCCTCGGGCACCTCCAGGCCTGGCCACCCAGGGCTCTGCCACTCAGCCCTGTTGAGTCCAGAGCCCTTGCTCAGCCTGGCCCAGGCACAGGAACCTGGGGTGCGACCCTCTGAGGTCCAGACCCGCTCCCAGACCCATCACCAGCCTGGACTGGTTTCCAGGATTGTGATCAGGCTGGAAACGATGCCCGCACTCCAGATTCCACAACCAGCAGCATTCTAGAACCGGAGTCAACCCCATCCTGCACTTCCAAATCTCCCCAGTCCACAGCCAGCCACATCTGCAGCTGCAGACCCCACTGCAGTCGGGCCAGGGACGCAGGTGACTCCAGCCCATGGTTGTGGGAGGATGTGATGGTCTGTGCCAAGGTCAAAACCTCCCAGAGGGCCCAGATCTGAGACGGCTCTGCTCCTGGACTCCAGAACTCGCTGGGAGACCTCAAATTGCACACTCCAGCCAGGCCCTCCAGAAACCGACAGTGCGCTGGAAACACTGCCCCTAGAAGTCTCAGACTTCTGCTTTCTTCTTTGTTTTTCCTTTAGCGCTGGGGATGGAACCTAGGGCTATCGCACTGAGCTATACCTGCAGCCTTATTTTTTACTAAAGGCCATGATTTCACTAATTCAGTAAGTTGTCCAGGCTGGGCTCCAACTTGGCAATCTTCCTGCCTCAGCCTCCCTGAATGCTGGGCTTACAGGTATGTGCCACCACGCCTGGCAATTCCAATGTTTTGGTTTTTTGAGACAGGGTCTTGCTTTGTGGTTCAGGTTGGCCCTGAGCTCAGCCTCAAACTCACATCACAGCAATCCTCCTGCCTGTGCCTCCAGAGTGCTGGGATTACAAGCGTGAGCTACCACGCCCGGCTGGCACTATGGTATGTGGTACTGATTGCTGCTGGGGTGAGTCTCCACGCCCAGTATTGTTATGTGGTTACCAGGGATCGAACCCAGGCCCTTGCGCTTGCAAGACAGGCACCGGAACCACTGAGCTAAATCCCCGGCCCTGTTTTGTTTTTTTTTAAAAACAAAACAAAACAAGGTCTTGCTATAGTTCAGCCTGTCCTTGAACTCACTATGTATTTCACCAAACTTGCTGACCCTCCTGCCTCTGCCTCCTAAATGGTGGTACTAGAGGCATGTACCACCACACTTAAACTTTAAAGTTGTTTTTCCACAGGTGTCTGGAATATTCAGCATAACACACGGCTCACATTATATTTCTCTTGTCTAGTTCTTCTGTAGAACTTTCTGATTACACCAGTACTGGATAACTCTGCCAAGGGTGCTAGTGTTCTAGAGAGGCAGATAAACTGCTTGCTCCATGTTCTAGAATTCTCCAGTCTGACTAGGATCAGGAGAGTGTGTCCACCACTCCAGAACATTCTCGTCAGCCCAAATCCCTTCAATCTCGGACCACAAGTTGCCGGGAGCCGTGAAGCACATCTGCAATCCCAGCACTGGGGAGGCTGAGACAGGATTGCCACAAGTTAAGGTCACCCCAAACTACACAGTGAATTCAAGGCCAGCTTAGAACACACAGCAAGATCCTGTCTCAAAATACCAAAGCCCAGGGGTCAGGACTTTAGCTTAGTGGTGCCACTGCCTGACTCACAAGTGCAAATCGTAAATTCAATCCTACGCAGGTACCACAAAAAAAAAAATCTGGAACCACAAGGAACTGTGCAGCTCCCTGACTCGCAGTTCTATCCGTGATTCTAGAACGTTCTCAGTGCCACAGGGTCCAACAGCCCCCCTCTTCTCTCATCACCTCAGGACTTGCTGACTTAAGGTATTGTGGAGGATAATTCTAGGACGTTCTGGACAGGTTCTGTCTTTGGAAAATAAATAAGTAGCCTTTTCTATAAAGGTCCAAATGGGTGATATTTTCGTTTCATGAGCCAGGTGCTCTATGCCTTAATAATGGGCAGGTTTGAATCATGCGACCTCACAGCCCGGCCCTACGCTGACCATGGCAGGTCCTTACAGGATCGCATCGCCCATGTGGTCCGTCATCGACTGACTTGTCATTACGTGGCACACAACTGTACCCGGGTGTCTTTATCACACCAAAGCTACCAGGCAACACAGATACAAAGGGGCTGCGTCTCAATAAAACTTTATTGACAGACAATGAAATCTGAGTTCTATACCATTTTCACTTGTTAAGAAATACTACTTTCCTTTCTCTTCTTAGAACATGAAGGATAGAGAAGGGCCTTGTACATACGAGGTAAGCAATCACCACTGAGCTACACCCCTAGCCCTTTTTATTTCTTATCTTGAATCAAGGTCTTGCTAAGTTGTTCAGGCAGGTTTTGAACTTGTGTTTCTCCTGCCTCAGCTGAGTCACCGGCGTGACAGGTGTGGACCACTATATTCAGCTCCTTGCCAGTTTTTCAAGTACATGAAAATACAAAAGACGCTTTCGGCTCCCGAGGCTAGATATGACCTACAGATGATCTTTTGCCACCTGACATTCTAGAACCAAATGCTGTCAGGGGCCACGGTTGACTCTGGTTTCACTCCAGAACATTCTCTGGAGTGTCTCAGCCTCTGACAGCTTGGCCCTTGTCGGCACACTCGGTGTGAGCCGTGGGCACTTTTCCGGCAGTCTGGACACCAAGTCCCTGGGCGGGTGGGAGGGACACTCACCGTCCTGAACAGCAGGGCACGAGGCCAGGGTCTCGGGGCTCTGGAAGACAGAAGAGGGCCTGGCCTGAGTCCCCCTGCTGGGCTCCAGGCTGCAGAGGACCCCTGGAGGAGGCAGACGGTACCTGGGCACTGGCTGGCGGTGGCCGTTCAGGTGTCACCAGGGGTGCCGTCTCTGGCCATGGCTCCGGGGAGCTGCTGGAGCTCCTGCTACCCCCCTGCTCAGCACAGCCTTGCTCCAGCAAATCAGGGGGTGTGGGCTCCAGATCACAGTCCCCGGGGGGCTGCAGCAGGTGGGGCGCTGGCTCTGGATGTTGGTGGGGACAGGGCTCAGGAGAGGGGCACTCCCCACATCGCAGCAGGCTCAGCAGGTCGTCCCGGCCAGCCTCAGCGGACAGCAGCCCATGGGCGACAGCCACCTCCTGAGGCACCTGGCCATGCCCTATCGCAATGTGCAGCGGGCAGGGGCCGCCTTCTGGGGACGGGCCCGCCAGGTCCCCTGGCAGAGCCTCAAACTGTTCCACCAAGTCCTGGACACTTGATCCACTGAGTTCCATCTGACTCAGGCTACCAGGGCCTGTGGGCACCGGGTCCCACGGGATGTTAGGGGTGGAGTCCTCAGGGGGCTCAAGAGCCTCCAAGTCCATGGCTGGAGGTCCCGAGAGGGCCTGGGGTGCTGTCAGGAATTCCACGCCTGGAACCCGGCTCACGCTGTCATCTCTGAGCTGAAAGAGAGACCGGAACTGGAGGCATCCCAGCTGCTGCTGTGCCCAGAGGCACAGTGAATCCCCCACTGCGCCCTGCAAGCGCTAGGACCCCGTAATCCTTTTGTTGCAGGACCTGGGACAGAACCCATGGCCTTCGCAGTAAGCTGCATTCCCAGCCCTTTGGGCTTGTGTGTCTAGACTTCGAGGCAGGGTCTCACTAAGTTGCCAAGTTGCTCAGGCGGGGCTCGAACTTGGAATCTTCCTTCCTCGGCCTTCGAGAGTGCTGAGATCGCAGGTGTGCCCGCCCATATTGGCTTCGGTCTCTGTTTTACAGGTAAGCACACTGAGGCACAGCATCGAGCTCCAGGGTGTCCCTTGCACCTGTCACCTGGACTCCTCCTCTTGGGGGACTTTGTTCTTTTCAACGTTGGCTCTTCTGAGTCCCGCTGTTCAGAAACGTGGAACCCAGGCGGGGCACACGGTTCTTACAGATCTGGACGCCAGGATCCCCCATCCTCGACTCCCTAGTTTGGTGGTTCGGACCTAATTCCCAAGACACTAAATCAAGACTTCCTGTCTGGGACTCAGAATTAGCCCCAAAGCCTAAGACACCATAAAACGGACCCCAGCCCAGCGCGGTGGCACACACCCCGTCATGGCAACACTCTGAGAGGCTGAGGCAGGAGGATCGCAAGCTCAAACCCAGCCTGGGCAACATGGCGACTTAGAGACGCCCTGTCTGAAAATTAAAAAAAGAGCGGTGGATGGAGCTCAGTGCGAAGTTCTTGGGTTTAAATCCCAGTATCAACGAAAGAAAAAAGTAGGACTCCAGTCTCCAAACTTCTTATATCACCTCAAGAACGACCAGACTCCGACCCCAGGATCCCCACCTCCATACTCACGTCCTGAACCGAAGTCGCCTCCACCCCGTGCGGTCCCAAGGACCCTGAGTCCCTGGCCCACTCCAGGCATTTCCGGACAGTTCTGTCAGCAGCGGCAGCTGACTCCGGGTCGGCTTAGCAGTCGGCACGGGGCCTGTCTCTGGACATGCGCAGGCTCGCGTGGCCTGCTGGGAAATGTAGTCCTCTTAGCCGTCCTGGCCGCACGAGGGCGCTAGGGCTTAGGAGCGCCGAGGATTTAGAAGCCCGAGGGTTAGGAACCCGAGGATTCGAATTCTGTACATCTCCCTCTGTACGACGGCCAGGTTGCCCGATTCCAGCAAAGTGAGGTCACCAATTATGCTTGATTCTTATTGCTGTGATGGCTCCAGAGAAGAAATGGAGCTGGGAAATATTTTATAGAAGTAAAAAGTGGTCTCCTCGGGACACTCAGCTTTAATATGATATTTTAAGCAAATTACTAACTTAAAGCTAGAAATCAATGAAATGTTGTTTAAATATCATACAGGAGATTTTCTACAGGAACTGAGAATGTATTCAGAAATTAATGAAGCCGGGCATGGTGGTGCACACCTATAATCAGAGCACTCGAGACGCTGAGGCAGGACTGCCGAGGCTAGCTGGGCCTTCATAGTGAGTTCAAAGCCACCCTGAACTACTCGTCTCACAACAAACAAACAAACATACAAAACAAGCCTGGGATTTAGCTCAATGGTTCCAGCGTCTGCCTAGCACGTGCAAGGCCCCAATTTGGATCCTTGGTACCAGATACCACAATGCTGGGCATAGTGGCTCACGCCTGTCATCCCAGCACTAGGGAGGCAGAGGCAGGAGGATTGCTGTGAGTTTGAGGCTGCAGTCAGGGCCAGCCTGAACTACAAGGGCGACAGCCTGTCTCAAAAAACAAACAAACAAACAAAAAAACCACATCCAAAACAACCACAAAAGTTTAATTTATTTAAATATAATGCCTAAGGACGGAGGGACTACACTTCCCAGAAGTCCCCAGGAGCCTACAACTCCCAAGCAAACCCGCCCCCGCCCCCGCCCCCGCCCGCAGCCCCACCCCACCCCAGCCCCGCCCCCGCCTGCGTCTCGCTCCAGGAAGCGTGCGCGTGCAAGCAGTGGGCGTACGTCATGGTGGCCAGACGTCTTTTCGTGACTACCCGGACGTGGGCCGCCTGGGGGCACCAGGAGCTCCTAAACCTCGTCGCCCCTGGAAGATTCTTGGTTCGGGATTATGCCAAGAAGCTAGGTGAGCCGCGTTAAAGAGGGACCAAGAATGGGAAAGGTGGGTATGCGTGCGATGGGTAGTGCGCAGGCGCTGGTTGAGGCTGGTTTAGGGTCACTGCGCAGGCGCTTGTCTCAGAGCGGCCGTGGGAGCCTGAACGCCGGGTGCCAGGTGGAGCCCTGGCGGGCCCGGCGCCGTGCTGGCCTTACGCGGAGCAAACGTATTCCGCGGCGCTGGCGCGGTTTGGTGCTTATAAGCATGAGGTAAGTCATGAATTTAGGTGCCAATACTGTTCTGTTTCCAAATCGTTGTATGGGGCGAAGATGGGGGCCCGTTTAAGTTTTGTTTTTTATTGGTTTGGGTTTTTTGGTTTTCTTTTTGAGAAAGGGTCTCAACGTCTTTAATTCAGGATGTCCTTAAACTCACGGCATACTCCTGCCTCAGCCTCCTGAGTGCTGAGATCACAGACGTGCGTCTGAGAGATTCATTAAACTTAAGTTATTAAAATTTTAGTTAGAGATAGCTTCACTAGATCATCTTTATTGGAAGGAGAAAATAGGCAAACGTTAAAAACACCTGAAGCCAAGGGCCCAGGAGTTAGCTCAGTGGCACCAGGCCTGCTTTGCAAATGCAAGGTCGTCAATTCGACCTTCGGTACCAAAAAAATCCAAAGCAAAACCACCTGAAGCTAACGGAGGGAGACTGTTTTCTTTTCTTTTCTTTTTTGAGACAGGGTCGCGCATTGTACTTTAGGCTGGTCCTGAACTTGGCCTCAAACTCAGCAATCCTCCTGCCTCAGCCTCCGGAGTGCTGGGACGACGGGCGTGAGCCACCACACCCAGCATTGTGGTATGTGGTTCTGATTGCTGGTGAGCGTGAGTCCACACGCCTGGCATTGTATGTGGTTACTGGAGATCCAAGCCAGGCCCTTATACTTGCAATACGGGCCAAGTGCAGGAACCACTGAGCTAAATCCCCAGCCTTTTTTTTCCTTAATTGATTTTATTGGTTCATTTTATATATACGATGTGGTCACATTCAACATTGAGGGTTTGTACCAGTGCATGATATATCTTAATTCTCATTTTTTTCCTATTCCCCTGCCCTCCCTACAACTCCCTAACTCCTATACACATAAGCTTTGTTTCCTTTCTTTTTAACCATCAAATTTTTTCTTTCTCTTCTTTACTAGCCCCTACCCTCCCTTTACCTTTGAACATTCTCTTTCAATTTCACGATACCTATCATACATTTTAGAACTCAATTATGTTTTCCGTTTCAGAGGGAGACTTTCTCTGTGAGATCAACAAAAAGACTTAAAAGTAGAATTGAAAGCCGTTCTTGGTGGTGAATACCCATAATCTCAGGCCAGCACTTCCCAAGGCCGAGGCATAGGATCGACCCACCTTCAAGAGTAGACCGTCAGGGCCGGGGAGTTAGCTCAGTGGTTCCGGCGCCTGTCTTGCAAGCGCAAGGACCCGGGTTCGATTCCCCGGTAACCACATAACAATACTGGGTGTGGAGACCCCACACCCAGCAGCAACCAGTACCACTTACCACAGTGCCGGGCGTGGTGGCTCACGCCTGTAATCCCAGCACTCGGGAGGCAGAGGCAGGAGGATTGTGATGTGAGTTTGAGGCTGAGCTGAGGGCCAGCCTGAACCACAAAAGCGAGACCCTGTCTCAAAAAACCTAAAAAAAAAAAAAAGAGTAGACCGTCAGCACAAAATTTTGAAAGTAGACCTTAAAAAGGAATGATTTGGTGGCTCGGAGCATTAGTTGAGGCTGGGTTTCTTCGAGCACAGACAGACAGAGGACAGTCGGGCCAAGGCCACCTGGAGAGCAAGGGAGAAGAAGGAAAGGGGGGCTCCTGGGGGGAGCCAGTTTGAAAGGAGTCCTGTCTTCCTCCCCGAAGTCCCTAAGAGCTTCAAGGGCGGCAAAGGTGGAGTGGCCGGGGAGGCCCTGAAGGACCCAGATGTGTGCACTGACCCTACCCAGCTCACCACGCACGCCATGGGGGTCAACATCTACAAGGAGGGCCAGGATGTGGTCCTGAAGCCAGACACCGAGTACCCGGAGTGGTGAGTGCCACGGTCTCCCCCACAGTCTAGGCAGGAAGTCACACCCGGCCTGGCTGTCCATGGGGTGCAGGGGACCCATCAGGGGGTGACACTGGAACAGGTGGGAATCCCCGGAAATGAGGTGCTCACTGAACCTGGCTATACATGAGGTCCTCTTCTAGGTCCTCTTCTAGGTTTGCAAAAAACAAGCAAAAATACCCGCTTTGTGCAGCTGTCTGGGCACAAGGCAGATGTGGTGGTGACCCTACTCAGAAAGGCAGTGGAGGGTGCCAGGCTCAGCTGACTGGTGTGAGATTTGGGAGAGCTTTTGGGGGGGGGGGTGAGCCTGCACCCAAGGCGGCCCCACTTGTGCAAAGGCCCTGGGGCAGAACTGAGCCTGGTGCGCTGGAGGAGCCCTGTCACCGCTGCTGCTCCAGGAGCTGCTGGCCTGACCCCTCCTCCCTCCTCTCAGGCTGTTCCAGATTAATGTGGGACCCCCCAAGAAGCTGGAGGAGCTGGACCCCGATACCCATGAGTATTGGCGGCTGCTCCGGAAACAGAACATCTGGCGAGAAAACCGGCTGAACAAGAACAGGAAGTTCTAGTGGACCGGGAACGGTGCACCATCTCAGGACTCTTCAGGGAGAAAATGGACTTTGCCAGGAATCACAGGAGCCTGAGCCTGGGTGTGTGTGGCTCTACGGTGAGGCCAGACCAGCCACAGCCCCAGCCCCAGGCCTGTAAGGACTGCTCTAGGCTGGCACAGTCCACACACTTGAGACGGAGGGCCAAGTAGTATGAATTTGAGCCTAGCCTGGGCAACTTAGCAGGTCAGTGAGACCCTGACTCATAAGAAAAGTGAAAGGGCCTAGTATGGGGGCCCTGGGCGCCATCCTCAGCACCACGGCAAAAAAGAGAAAAATAAAACGACCTCTGTAGTCAGCACCACGCACCATGGCATAGTCTGATGTGAGATTCAAGGGGAAACTGGGCCTCTCTGGCCGGTGGCTCCCGGCCTCCACCCAAGCCCCAGCCGCCTCCTGGGAAGTCCCCTGCCTTCATGGAGAGGTCACCTGAGCCAAGCCGGTGTTGGTGGCAACTAGACCTGACCCGAGCTGTTGGAAGCAGGGTGTGTCAGGAGCTGGTGTCAGGGCTGGGCTGGCTGCAGGCTCCTCTGGTCCGGGCTCTTGAGGGTTCGAATCTGCAGCTGTTGGTCCTGGGCCTCCCATCCGCAAGAGCGTGCCTCAAGACTCCCGGCCAACACCCTTGTCCTGCTCAGCAAGGGTGGGTACTGCCCCTCTGGCCAGGGCTGCAGAGGTCCTCACGGGCTGTCATGAGCCTGGGCCTGGCCTGTCCCCTGCCTTCCCCAGATGACCCTGAGTCTCTAGTCGCAGGGAAGTGACAGACTTATGCGCTTAGGCAACCGTGCAGTGGGCTGAGCTCACGGGGCCGTGCCCAGCCCTGCTGGCCCTGTCCCACATCCCTCGCTGCCCTGACCACCGGGAATCGGGAATCGCTGACCTAGCTCACTCGAGCCGCAGGGCCTTTGCTCCTCAAGGTTACTGCCCAGCCCTGGCCACGCCCTCGCCCTGGGTGGGGTGGGGTTTGTTTCTGTTTTTGTTTTTGTTTTTGACAGGGTCTCGATTCACACTTCAGTTCAGTTCAGGCTGGCCCCAAGCTCACTGTGTAACTCAGGCAAGCTTCTGAAGTCACAGCAATCCTGCCTCTGCCTCCGGAGTGCTGGGATGACAGGCGTTGAGTCAGCATTCCTGGTATTGTGGTATGTGGCACCAGGGATTGAACTGAGGACCTTGCGCTTGCAAGGCAGATGTGGGAACCACTAACCTAAATCCACGGCCCCCTGTGTGGCACTGGCGGCTGCTTTTGGAAACAGCCTCAGTTGGGCTGAGGGGAGGCCTGGCCTGAGGGCCCAGGGTGCCCGTGATGGGGCCCCGGGTGGGCACAGCTGGCCCCATCCCCACTGCCTGCCTGTCCCAGGCCTCACCCTGCCCGAGTCCTGGGCACGCGGGCCCTGAGCCTGCTCTTGCTCCTTGGGCGGCACGTGCAGCGGCACTTCAGTGTGAAGCCACCGCGAAGGCCGGAGCGAGGGTTGGTGTTCCTGGACTCCTGCAGGTCCCAGCCATGGATCCTGGGCCATTTGCAAGGCTGGAGGCAATGCGAACGGCAGTGGAGAGGCCTCGGGGAGCCTCGGGGCTGCCGCCACCCCACAGCCGGGCACCAGGCGCTCCTGGAGGAGCCCCTCGGCCTGCGGGTGGGAGAGGGCTCTGGGGGCTCAGCCCCTCTGCTTACCATGCCAGCCCTTCCGGGCTCTCCAGCGCACCCCCTGCTTCAGCCTTGACCCACTTTGCTCGAAGCTCACAGAAAGTGCCTCCTGCCTAACTCCACACTGGGCACGTGCCACACTGGGAAACATAGGGGGCGTAACTAGAACTTGTGCGTTTTGTTCTAGTCCCTTGTGAGATGACGGCACACGGTGAAATGATGATTGGGCAGAAATGAGACCTAGAGAAGCTGGGCCTGGGCCTGACCTCTGCTGCTCTGGGCAGCAGACCCCAGCCCCCAGCCTGCCACACCTTGTATTATGTACATTCCCAAAGACCCCAACAGGCAGGGAGACACCAACAGTAGTGCTAGAAAAATTAGGTAGATAGAGATCTAGCAGGGCAAGACATGTCAGCAGTAGTCCTGGAGAAGGTAGGCAGATCCGGCGCAGCTCTGCCCTGAAGTGTCACAGCATGCGGGACCATCGGGTCTCTGTTGCCACCAGAGGTGAAGACGAGTTAAGTCCAAAGTCCGTCTGCAGACGGAAGGCCTGCTCCATTTTGACCTTGCAATTCCTACACGATGGTTCCCAGCATCACACAGACACGTGTCCTGAATGCCTAGAGAAACACCTTTCCCGCTGCCAAACTCCTATTCAGACACCAGGGCCTTTACTCCCCGACCCCTCCCTCAGGGAAGCCTTCCTGTCTCTCGCCCATCTGTAGGCAGGACCCAGATCTGGTCCTGCCTCCCACCCTCTGAGGGCCGTGGGGGTGGGAGCAGGGCCTTCATCTGCTCGCACATCTGGGGCTGGCACATCTGGGGCGGGGGCACCTCAGGCCGCTGGCTCCTTGTGGCTTGAGGTGGGCAGTGGGAGACCTCAGATTCATATGCCCGCTGGTGCAGCTGGAACATACGTGGTGAGGGTCCCCGGGCTGTGCCAGGGCTGCTTCGGAGCCCCTCGCCCCGGGCCCCCAGCGCCTCTCCTCCCAGGCCCGGGAGCAGCCCCTGGGCCGACAGGGTGTGCAGGCAGGGCCAGCGGGAGGGGCTGTGGGCCACCAGGGACCCGCTGCCATCTCCATTCCTCCCACAGCCCGGCGTCCCTGTCTGTGTCTTAGCACTTCTGCCTCAGGCTCCTGAGTGCTGGGACCGCAAGTCTGTACGACCACAGCTGGTATGGTGCCATCTAGCTGGCTGTGGTGTGTTGAGGGCCCCAGAGAGGAGGAGACTGGGGCACTGCCTCATGAAGCTGTCTCTCCCGTTGGGCTCCCTGCACCTCTGCTGTGCCCACCTGGGCCACCTGCCCTCGCTGACCACCCACAGCCACCCTGGTGCTCGGGATCCCAGGACACTGTCCCAGGCCCCAATGCAGTAGCGGAGTCCCAGTGGCTGGCACAGATTAACTGAGAGCCAGGGCTGCAGGGTGGCACCTCCCTCATGGGAAGGTACTCGAGTGCCCACCAGCTCTAAACTGTGACCCCCACGACCTGTCCCCTGGGAGCCTTACACCTGCCCATGAGGACAGCAAGTGTGGCTAGTGATCCCAGGGCTCAGGAGGCTGAGGCAGGAGGATCGCCGTGGGTTCAGCCAGCCTGAGCTACATAATGAGGTCCTGTCTCAACATTTTTTCAGTGAGGTGAAGGAAAAGGCACAGTGATTGGTACACAAGGAAGGGCCAGTGTATGTTTATGTTATTTTTATCAGGTGGGCCTGGACAAAAACCTTTAGATATCAAAGGAGTTGGGGAAGTGAAGTCCCGAAAGATGAAGGCAGTTCCGACTGGCTCCACAGGACAGGCAGGCAGGAAGGATCACTTCTTATGGGTCATGAGGTATGGATAGAAGTTCGCCATTCAGCCATTCAGTAAACATGCACCGGGCACAGGTGTTCCTGGTAACATTCATAGCAGTGAAGAAAGCAGATGAGCTGGCTCTCTGGGCAGTGGTGGGGCCATTGCAGGAGTTAAATTGAAGACCAGTTTGGCCACACAGAACACAAACTTAGGCGGGTAGGGGTGTAAAGTTGCTTTTTTTTTTTTTTTTTTTGAGACAGGGTCTTGCTTTATAGTTCAGGCTGGTCCTGATTTCAACCTCAAACTCAGCAATCCTCCTGTCTCTACCTCTCAAGGGCCAGGATTACAGGTGTGTCACCTGGCCGGCACTGCTGTATGTCGTTACCAGGGATGGAACCCGCAAAGCAGGTGTGAGAACCGCTGAGCTGAACGCTGCCCCTAAAACTGCTGCCCCTTCCCCTCCTCTCTCTTCCTTCTTTGCCGCTTTTCTTCCTTTGTCTTTTTTCCAGTAATAGGAGTTGAACCCGGGGCCTCCACACTGAGCTCCGCCTCCTGCCCTTCGTTTTGAGACAAGGTCTCTTAAGTTACTAAGTCGCCCAGGCTGGGCTTGAACTTTGGATCCTCCTGCCTCAGCCTCCCAGCTTGCTGGGATGACAAATGTGAGCCTTGTATCTGGGTGGGGGTGTTGCTTTAAGAAAGAGAAGGTGGGGCCGGAGATTTAGCTCAGTGATGCGGTACCTGCCTAGCAAATGCAAGTCCTGAGTTCCATTCCTGGTAACCACACACAACAGTGCTGGATGTGGTGTACCTGTAAACAACACTCCATAACCACATGCCACAGGGCCAGGCATGGTGGCTCACACCTGTAATCCCAGCACTCAGGAGGCAGAGGCAGGAAAATCACCCTGCGTTCCAGGCTAGCCCAGGCTACAAAGTGAGTTCCGGGCTAGTGAACTACAAAGTGAGACCTTCCTTGTCTCAAAAAAAAAAAAAAAAGAAAAGAAAAGAAAAGGGAAAATGGTCGGAACAGAAGGTGGGGCACCAGGCTGCAGGCTCTGGACAGGATTGGACATGAAGGTGGGGTGCTGGGGAGCCAGGAAGAGGCAGGCTGGCACTTGACGGGAGAGCCTAGAGGCCTGGGCAGACCAGGACGGCGGGGACCGTGAAGCGGTCCCCCAGGGAGGAGCTTGGGGGCCGTGGGAGTGGGGTGTCTCCTGCCTCGGCTGCCCTTTCTGCAGGGAGTTCCCCAGGCTCTGCGGCAGTGCGCGGAGTGAGGCTGGGGGAGGGAAGGGCGCCCACGAGGGCTTTTAAAACACCAGGAGCCGCTCAGGTCTCGTCCCAGGGACTGCCCACCTGGTGGGTCTCAGAGGTGCAGAGGCCTGGAGACAGCCAGGCTGCGAAGACGCTGTCAGTTCAGAGGGGACCAGGGGTGAGAGGGGACAGGAGCCCTGCAGCGGGGGATACACAGCCAGTAGATCCTTTCTGGTTCTAGTGGAGAAACAGGCCAGAGGGTAGGCAGGGCAGGGACATGTGAGAGGTCAGTGTAACTGGAACATTTTTTTGGGGGGGGTGGTTCTTAGGACAAGCCCAACAGTGGCCTTGAACTCACTAACCCAGGCTGGTCTTGAACTTGCAGTGATCCTCCTGCCTCAGCCCTCTGAGAGCTGGGATCCCGGCCGTGCCTCTATGGCCAGCCCCTTGTGCGTCCACCAGCGGCCCTTCTACTCCCTGTGATATAGCTGCTGACATCCTGCTCTGGACTTCCGGCCTCCAGCTCCCACAGCCACGTGGCTAAGGCCCTTTTTTGACTGTCGCAGGTGCACCCCCTCTCCAGGTAGCCTTGTGCTGGCAGGACAGGGCTGTGAGCTGCCCGCCTCGGGGTATCCAGCCCGGCACACTCTCTGGGAAAGACCCTGATGCATGTGGGGACTGCTCAGTCCCCAAGAGGGGTGATGTGCTCTGCAGGGCACTGAACTCCCTGGTGAGACCCACTGTGTGAGGAGCCACACAGGGTCCCCGGCAGTTCTGTCCCCAGAGTCTCTGGTCAGGCGCTAAGTCCCTGGACACGTGGGCTTTATCCCAGCACAGCGTACCTGTGAGTGGTTACGCCAGGGCTGTGGGGTGGGCAGTAGGATCACTACAGGGCGCTGCTGGAGGGGAGGATGGGCGGATGAGTGGACAGGTGGGGGATGGAGGGTGGGTGGGTGGGGGGTGGGTAAGTTCACTGCTCGTAGCTCTTCACTGAACACCTCACTCCAGTGGGGGCCCTACGCCCAACAGCCTGTGGTCCCGCCACCGACGTTCCAGGGCACGGTGTCCCCACAGTAGCTGGTGGGTGCATCCGGCTCACTGGCAGTGCTCTGGGCCCGGTGGGGGCTTCCAGTACCTGGAAGTTCCAGGGCGCAGTGGACCTGGTGCCCACAGTCCCCATTTGCAGACCGCCACCTGGTGGTGGGTGGTGGGTCCAACAGGTGGGGATGGGTGGGGAGCCTGCGGTCTGAGTGGGGAAGACCAAGGAGGCACGTCACGGGAAGAGTGAGTAGCACGGTCCCCAGGTGGAGGCGCGAGGGTCACAGACAGGCGGACAGCCGAGTCTTTGGAATCAGTCTTTATGGCGCCGATCGCCCTTTGCTCCAGGCCTGTGCCATCCGCAGGCTGCCTGAGCCCCCGTAGGGTGGCTCTGCACCCACCGCCACCCTGGTCCTGAGGGCCCAGGTCCCACACTGGCGGGGTTCAGGACTCCTGGCTTCTGGGCGAGGAGGAGCTGTCGGCTTCCTGAACCCCGCTGGGGGCTGAGGCGCCTGCACTGCGCAGCTCCCTTGCCAGCTTCTCTGCCACCTTGCGGAAGGGTGGCCGGCGCGCGGGCTCCGCCTCCCAGCAGCTGCCCATGAGTGCGTGCACCGGGCCCGGGCAGCCCTCGGGGGGCTCCATGCGGTAGCCCTTGTCCACCGCCTCCAATACCTCCTTCAGCGACTGCAGACACAAGGCATGTGTGTGGGCTGGGGTTCGAGCCTGGAGACCTCACCTCCCTGACCCCCCACTCACCATCTTAGGGTAGGGGGCCCTTCCATAGGAGAAGACTTCCCACAGGAGCACCCCAAAACTCCAGACGTCTGATTTGCTGGAGAACTTCTGTGGGGCCAGACAGCCTGTTGAGATGAGGTTCCCAAACTTCCTTTTTCCTTTTTTGGGGGGAGGTGGGTAGGTGGGAATAGATCCCAGGGCCTGTACACTGAGCTATACTACCAGCCTTTTTTCATTTTGAGACAGGGACTTTCTAAATTGCTAGTCACCCAGGCTGGGTTCCAACTGGAGATCCTCCTGCGTCAGCCTCCTACATGGGGAGGGTGTGTGGGCTCCCCCAGGTTTCTGACTCAGCCCCTGCTTGCTCCCTGGAGCCCTCTTGGGTGGCCGCTCCTCAGCTCTCCCAAAAGACTGCCCGCAGGGCCTCCATAGCTTAGTGGGGCTCAGACTAAGGGACATAGGCTTTGTCCACTTTGGAGATGGGGAAACTGAGGCAGAGAGGGGCTAGGAGGAAAAACTGTGGGCCTCTTGCTTTATAGGCAGCATAGCCCTTTCAGAGGGTTCAGAGGCCCAGGGTTGCAGAGAAGGGCACACAACAGAGCTGGGGCCCCCAGTCAGCTCTGCAGGACCCCAAATCCTCAGGAAGAGGGAGGGGAGAGGGACATTCACCCCGTGCTTCAGCGCCTCAGGAGCCGTCCACTTGACCGGGAGGCGGCTGGAGTCCAGCCCCTTGCGTTCGGCTTTGGCCAGGCCAAAGTCGCTGACCTTGGCCACCAGGTCCTCGGACACCAGGATGTTTCGGGCGGCGAGGTCGCGGTGCACCAGCTTCTTGGTCTCCAGGTACTCCATACCTTCGGCCACATGCCTGCAGAGGGCGCCTCAGGAAGCTGCCGGCTGCTCTCCACCCGGTGCCTCAGTTTCCCCCTGAGCTCCACACCCACCTCCCCCGCGGGAGCCCCCCACTCACAGCGAAAACTGTAGGAGCTGAGCGGCGTGGACGAGGGCGCGGCCCCGCGTGCGCAGGAAGTTCACCAGGTTGCCCTGCGGGGGCGGACGCCATGGGCTCGCGCCCGCCCCCGCCCGCCCGCCCGGCCCCGGCCCGCGCCGCACCTTGCTCACGTACTCCATGACGATGTACAGGCCCTGGTGCAGGATCACGCCCAGGAGCCGCACCAGGTTCCGGTGCTGCAGCTTCCTGTGGGGCACAGGTGCGATGAGCCCGGCCCCAACCAGCCCGCCCCGACCAGCCCGGCACGCACGTCATCACCGCAGTCTCGTCCAGGAAGGCTTGGGCCGTCACGTCGCACTTGATATTCTTCACCGCCACCTTCTGTCCCAGATAGTCTCCCTGCAGGACAGCTGGGGTACGGGGCGGAGGCAGAGGTCAAGACCATGGCATCCGCGGATCCCCGGACTGAGAGCACACCCCGCCTGCGAGGAGGATCCACAAACAAGCCCTGCGGCTCTACAGGAGAGGCAGGGGCCAGGGGTCTGCAGGCGCCCGACACAGTTCAATCCAGTTCCTTGCTGTTGTAGCCAAAGCCCTGAGTCTAGAAGTAGTTTGGAAGTTTTTCTTTACTTTTTTTCTTTATTTCTTTTATGACGGTGGGGTTGAACCCAAAGGCTTTGCACTGAGCTGTATCACCAGCCCTATTTTTATCTTTTATTCTGAGACGAGTTTCACTAAGTCCCTCAATGGCTCAGAATGGGTTTAAACTTGAGATCCTTCTGCCTCAGCCTTCTAGAGTGCTCTATGGTTTAAAATCATTTGGATGGGGCTGGGGATTTAGCTCAGTGATTCCAGTGCCTGTCTTGCAAGCGCAGGGGCCGGGGTTCAATTCCCTGGTAACCACATACAATCCTGGGCATTAAGCCCAGCGGTAATCAGTACCACATACTACAAGTGCCAGGAGTGGTGGCTCATGCCTATAATCCCAGCACTTGGGAGGCAGAGGCAGGAGGATTGCTGTGATGTGAGTTGGAGGCTGAGCTCAGAGCCAGCCTGAACTACACAGGGAGACCCTGTCTCAAAAAAAACCAAAAAACAAAAAACAAAAAAAATCATTTGGAGCCAGCCATAGTGGGGAACTCTGAAAGGCTGAGGCAGGAAGATCACAAGTTTGAGCCTAGCTTGGGCAACTTAGTGCCTTAGGGAGAACTGTCCCAAAATAAAAAAAAGGGCTAGGATACACCTCAGTGTGAGAGGCTTGGGTGCTGTCTCTAGGACTGTAAAAGAAAAAAGCAGAGAGATCAAGAAGGGGGACAGCCCCATAGCTTGAAGGAACTGCTGAGAACTGGTATCAACCCAGCTAATTCACTCTAGGACACATGCCGTTCCACATATACACCTTCCTGACAAAACTGGGAAATGAGGCTCGGAGAGCTCAGCTCAGCCTCTACCACACGGCTCAAAAGCAGCCAGATGGGTGTGAATTCAGCCACGGCCCCCCACCCCACCCGGCACCCCGCGCCCTCACCTCCGAACTCCCCTTCTCCGATGGGGCTGCCCAGCGTTAGGTGCTGCAGCTGCAGGAGCCAGCCGGCTGTGGGCAGAGGGCAGTCAGAGGCGCTGCACAGGCTGTGACCTCCCTGTCCCGCTCCAAGCATCCCGTTCCCCCCAGTGCCTTCTGCGTCTTCTCCTCTTCTCCCCAAACCCCAGGCTCTGAAGCTGCAGTCGGGCAGAGTATACATGTCCCTGCCTGCTGCTGTCCTCCTGGGCGAGGCAGGGCTCCCAGGGCCACCACCAGCCTGGAAAGGCCACGGGGATGCCTGGGATGTGGGGCCAAGCGCTTCCAAGCCCCGGATAGTGAGCACTGCGCAAGTCAGAGGCTGGAAAAGCATGGAGGGCCCGCAGGGCTGCACCTGCTTTGCAAGCACCACGTTGAGTGCAGCCCCCAGTACTGCTGAGAGGGAGGGAGGGAGGGAGGCATTTCAGGGGAACGGATAGAACAAGACAGCCCAGAGGCATCGGAGAAATGTGGACACCATGACTTATTCTCCCGCGGACTGAGTGTGAAGCTTGGACACACGGTGGCCACAGCATGGAAATGAAGTCTCACCCCAGAAAGATGTTTGGGGCCCTGCTGAAGGAGCCAGGCTGGAAAGGGGCCTCCTCTAGGAGAGGCGTGGGGCAGGGAGGGCCCTGGCTGGTGTGAATGTCACTTGGAGGAGGACCTTGGCCTCGGAGGGCACAGGAGGATGGACTGAGGTGCCAGGGGGAGTTTCCAACTCATGGTGGGTGACAGGGACAGGGGGCAGGTGTGGTGATCTGTTCTGTACAGAGTCTGTATGAACCCGGGGGTGACCCTCTGCCACACCTGCCCTGCCCAGGTGACGGTTACCCTTGGCCAGCTCCTCCTCTGCCGACTTGGTCCCCTGCTTCCTCTTGGGCTTCACCAGCTTGGTGCAGATGGGTCCTTTGTCCTTGCTGTAATGCTGGAGGGTGGGTGGGGGTGCAGTGAGCCTGATGGGGCACCCATCCATTCATCCACCTATTTCTGGGAGTCTCTGGGCAGGAGCTGGGGAGCTGGACTGGGCTCTGGGTCCCTGTCCCAGGTGGGCTGATTTCCACGGGAGCGGAAAGGATGCAGGTCAGATTCTGGGGGATGGACTGGTGTCACCTAGCCAGGGGCAGAATGAGGGTGACTCTGGCACCCAAGGGGTGGGGGGGGTCCACAGGGATGCCCTTTCCATCTGGGAAGATGACACTAGGGGGCGCTCCCGGCGATGCCCACTGCCACGGCCCAGAAGTTGCGCCGGCCACCTCCACCATGTCCATAAGGTTGCAGAAGCACACGGCCTCGTCGATGGTGAGGTGCCCGTCCCGGTGCAGCACGCGGTAGTGGATGACGTCGCGGCCGAAGCTGACGCACAGCACGTAGTCACCCGGGTGTCGCGCTGACTCCCGCACCAGGAACAGCCCGTCCTCCGGAGGCTGCAGCTGTTGCACAGCCTCCTGGCCTGAAATCTTCCCGTGGAACCACCTGCGGCCGCGGCAGTGGCACGGAGAGGACACATGGGCCCCGAGCTAGGCACACCTCCGCCCGCCTGGTCCCCCAGCCCGGGGACTGCCCCTCCCGCTCACGGCATGAGGCTGAGCTTAGGGTCCGTGGAGAGGGCTTCGCGCTCCCGCAGCGCGCCGGCCGCCAGCAGCCCCTCCTGCCCGCTCGCGTGGTGCTTGGCGCGGTACCAGCTCTTGCTCTGCGGGGACACGGGGGCAGGCAAGGTCGGCTGGGGTCAGGGCGCGGCCCCACCCAGCGGGCGGCGAGCGCACACCCGCGTCCTCACCTCGCAGGCCTCCAGGATGGTGACCACGTCGCCCTTGCGGAAGGCCAGCTCCCCCGGCTTGGGGCGCGAGTGCTCGCACTTGGTGATACACTGAGTGCCGGGGGCCCAGCGCCTCTGGGGGCGCAGGGGAGGAGGTGGGGGCGTCCAGGAGGCGAGGGCAGAGCAGAGCAGACGGGAAGGGCAGGAACAGAGAGGCACACGGAGAGCAGGTGAGCTCCAGAGCCGACGGGATGCAAAGAGCCCCCGCCCAGGGGCCCAGGACCGAGGTGGGGTCGCAGGTGGCGCACTGGTCAGCGCGCACAGCCCTCCCTGGGCCGAGCCAGGGCTTGTGGGTCCCACTGTCTACAAGGGGGGGACACAGGCTTCCATTCTGGGGGTACTCACCGTTGGCATCCTGGCTGTGATGGGCAGGGGTGCCAGGCACGAGGGAAGTGAGGGTTCACCTGGGGAGGGACAGTCGAGCTGGGTGGTGCAGGGGGGAGCCCAGGGTCCAGTTCTTTCCATCCGTTGTGGGGAGGGGAGGTGACATCCAGAGAAACATACCCCCGCCGTCCCTTGGAAGAGGCGACCTTACCCGGGGAAGTTCCTTAGCTGTCACAGCCATAAAATGCCAAGTAGGAAGCCACAGAGTCTCACCCTGCCATTGCCCCCAAAGGGAAACTGAGGCACGAGACAGGCACAGAGCCTGGTCCCAGGCTGGAGCGCGGTTGGGGAAATGGCCGGCTCAGGGCCCGCCAGCAGCAGTGTAGGGAGGCGGGTGCCACCTGACCGAGCCTGACTCTTCCTCTTTCCCTGTCAGTGGCCGGCCTTGGTCGGGACAGATGAGTCAAGGTCATTCCCCGAACCTCTGACCCTAGGGTGGGCGGGGGCTGGGGTGATGACCGCCTCCGGGCTCCTCGGTCCCCCACGGGAGTCTCTGTGACCTCCCCCCCCCCAGATGGGAGGCACCAAAGTCCTCTGCTGTGGGGCTGAGGGCCCTGTCTGCCCCAATATCCCCAGAGCTGTGAATTCCCGTTCCCGTCCTCGACTCTGCACCCCCATAAGCAGCCCAGCCTGCGCGGCCCCACGCATACCGATGAGCGTACACACGCGCGCTCCCGCAGAGCACTCCCGAGCCTCCCTGCGCGCGCCCGCGAAAGCCACCTGGAGACAGGTGCGCGCGCTCGGTGCCGGCGACACCAGGGGACGCGCGCACCTGGTCCGCGCGCACCTGGCCCGCGCTCCCACACCTGGCGCCCGAACCTCACCCGGCTGGGCGCGCACAGCCCATGTGTGCGCGCCGGGGATCGCGGCCGCGCACCCACCCGGCGGGGTCCCCCACCCGCACTCCGAGGCCTTGGATTCCCCAGAGCCGCGAGGCGTCTCCTCCCACCCTGGAGCGCTCACCTGCTCAGGGGGCGCCTCCGGGCCAAGCCCCTTGCCAGACCCCAGGTAGGGCCCCCGCAAGCCGGATGCGCACCCCGAGATGGCCCGGGCCGCACAACTTGGATCAAGTTGTTGCTGCGTTTCCTCATTTTTTTGGGGGGGGG
>PVIR01014602.1:11113-40010 GCA_004026965.1 Petromus typicus | reverse complement strand
GCAAATTAAAACAACAATGAGATTCCATCTCACTCCAGAAAGAGAGTTATAATCAGGAAATCGCCTAAGAACTAAAGCTGGCAGAGCTGTGAGGAAAACAGAACCGTTCTACACTATTGGAGGGAGTATAGATTGGTGCAACCAGTGTGGAGATCAGTGTAGAGACTCCTCAAAAAAACTAAAACTAGAGGTTCCATTCAACCCAGCTATTCCTCTTCTGGGTATCTTCCCCAAAGAATTAAAAGCATCGTATCACAGAGATACATATATAGTCCCTCATGTTTATAACAGTACAGTTTGTAATAGTTAAGTCTTGGAAACAGCCCAAATCCCTGATGAATGGATAAAGATGTATTTCTTTATAAAATGGATTACTTCTGTGCCATAAAGTAAGATGAGCCTGAGACGTTTCTAGCTAAATGAATGCACCTTGACATAGTACTCTTAAGTAAAATAAATTAGATGCCAATGTTTAAAATCTGCATTGTTTCTCTGGTGTGACAAACCAAAAGTGGAAGGATTCAAAATGAGTAACAGATACTGGGAAACAGGAAGAAAATGTTCAAATAAGAAAGAAAATAAGAGAGGGAGGAGAGTAAAGGAAAGAAGGAACCAAAAAAAAAAAAAAGAGAATAGAAGGAAAAGATGGAAACAAAGCTTGTAAATAAGGAGAAGTGAGGTTGAAGGGAAAATAGCAAGATATATCACATAAAGTACAAATTTTCTGTGATGAATGTTACCACTACATATATCTAAAATGTACCAATAAATGTGTTACTTAAAAAAAAAACCTGCCAGTTTGGCCTTGAATTTGAGATCCTTCTGCCTTGGCCTCCCCAGAGCTGCAATTATGTGCATGTACCACCATGTCTGGAATATATAATAGTTTGATTCTACATTTTATAATTTGATTCTTTTTTTTTATTATTATTTAGTTTTTTGAGACACGGTCTTGCTTTGTAGTTCAAGCTGGCTCTGAACTCACTTTGCAGCCCAGGCCAGCCTCAGACTCAGCAATCCTCCTGCCTCTGCCTCCCAAGTGCTGGGATTACAGGTGTGAACCACCACGCCCAGCACTGTGGTATGTGGTACTGACTGCTGATGAGAGTCGGTGACCATGCCTGGCACTGTTGCATGTGGTTACTGGATCAAATGCACTTGTAAGGCAGATGCCAGAACCACTGAGCTAAATTTCTAGTTCTATGATTTAATTCTTTTTTTTTTTTTTTTTAGGTTTTTTGAGACAGGGTCTCGCTTTGTGGTTCAGGCTGGCCCTCAGCTCAGCCTCCAACTCACATCACAATCCTCCTGCCTCTGCCTCCCGAGGGCTGGGATTACAGGCGTGAGCCACCATGCCCGGCACTGTGGTATGTGGTACTGGTTGCTGCTGGGTGTGGGTCTCCACACCCAGTATTGTTATGTGGTTACCGGGGAATCGAACCCGGGCCCTTGCGCTTGCAAGACAGGTGCCGGAACCACTGAGCTAACTCCCCGGCCCTGATTTAATTCTTAACACTAGGCTTTAGTTCAGTTTAGTAAGCATCTGATTTCAGCAACTAGAGTTTTTACGTGTGGAAGGAGTCCTAAGATAAAGACAGTTTTAATGGAATAGAGTACTCAGTACTCAGTTTTTCTTCTCTCAGAAATAATATAAAGTGAGGCAAGCCTGTAATCCTAGCACTTGGGAAGTTGATGCAGTAGGATTGCCATGAGTTTGAGGCCAGCCTGGGCTACATGGTGAGTTTAAGGCTGGTCTGAACTGCATACTGAGACCCTGTTTCAAAATCTTAAAAAAAACCTTTCTGTAGAAAGGTTTCTGGTAGAGTGCTTGTTAGCATGCATGAAACCCTGGGTTCCATTCTAAGAACTGGGGAAAAAGATTGAAAGGGAACAAACAATTAAAGCTATTTTTTTTTTAAATTTGGAGATAGGGTCTCTCCGGCTTTGAATTTACTATGACCCAGGCTGCCTCGAACTGGCAGCTGTTCTCTTGCCTCAGCCTCCCATGCACTGGAGTTACAGGTGTGCACCACTTTACTCCGCTGAAACTATTTACTTTTTAAGTGGTAGTGTAATTTTTTCTTCCAAATTCTGAATAAATATTCTGAAATAAGGCTTTAGACCATTAAAATCTTTAAAAGTAATGGCAGAATTATTTCTTAACAATTCAATTTTAGATTTAAATTGTCAATAATCTATGTAATTTACCTTTAACAGCTGACAAGGTGTTTGCCCAAAATTATTAATCATCCCTTCTAAGGCTTTTCGTTCCTTTTCATCTGTTAAGGAATCCAGATCCACAGCCCCTAAAACCAGAAGTAATTAACTCATTATGGAGTAAAAACAGATCAAGCACTGCTAAACTTATTTCAAACAAAATATTCTCCAGTTGATAACATTATGAAGGGATAAATTTCTAAAATCAGTAAATTATCCATTACTACATGTACATGACAATAAATACCATCCATTATTTAAGTGATTAAGGTCACTGGTATTCTTTGAAAGTTTCTGTTGGAAAAATATAAATTATGCTCACGTTAGACTTTATTTTAGGTTTTCTTCATGATAGGCTCAAATTAGGTTAATACACAAACCATTGCTTTAAACTATAGCTTAAAACAAACTTGAGGAAGGGGATATTCTTAATTTATTGATTATACTCAGTCACATTTAATATAGATCATTACATGGTTACTCACTGGTCAAACTGAGTAAGTCCAAGCTCCCAATAATGATGCAGTACTACTTTATTAACAAACCTATTACCCGAATGGATGTAACACAGGAAACATGTTTTTACCAAAAGCCACATGGGCTCTGCTCAAATTCATGCAACTTCATACTATTTACAGAATTGAAATTATTAGCTGAAATTAAGAATTAGAAAAGAGGTCTGGGATGTAGCTCAGTGGCAGAGTGCTTGCTATGCATGTATAAAGCCCTGGGTTCAGTTCCAAAAATGAAAAAAATCAGTGAAAAAATGAAAAAAGCCCTGGATTCAGTTCCAAGAATGAAAAAATGAAAGAGAGGAAAGAAGGAAATGAAAGAAGAAAGAAAACAAATTACTTTTCAGTTTTTTAAAGTCATCAGAAGCTTTCTTCTCAGAACCAAGTAATATTGGGCTGGGATTTAGGTCAGTGGTTATAGTGTCTGACTAGTAACCTCAAGATCTCAAGTATGATCCCTAGAACTAAAAAAAAAAAAAGAACCAAGTAATATCTAAAGAACTTGTTATTCATGATTTTACAGGACTTCTTTCAAAGTTTGCTAATAATTTAATAAGAATATTTAATGTAGGATCTCAATAAATAAGGTATATATGACAGATTTAAAACTTTAAGACACCAATAATTGGCTTTATAATTAGCTTTAACTATTACCATAAATAGCAGCAGTTTTATAATCTTTCAAATAGAACTTTTTTGTTAGTTGGGTATGACAGTGCACACCAGTAACCCTAGCACTTCAGAGAACAAGGCAGGAGGATTTTTGAGCCCTGGACAACTAAGACCATGCCTCAAAAAAAAAAAAACAAAAAAACTAGTGATGTAGTTCACTGCAGAAGTCCTGGGTTTGATTTCCAGTACCACCAAAAAACAAAAACAAAAAAGAGAGACACAGGAAAAAGTTTATAGGTTTTTACCTTCATAACTACAGTAATAGAAAACATTCAGTGCTTCCACTGCTGCGGGCCCCCTCTGTTTATAGCCAAAAATCAGATCTATCCATTCATGAAGATGAGCAGAAACATACTCAGACTCCTAGAAAATGAACAAACTTATTAATATAAACATTACCTTCCAACTAAATATAAATTCAAGTTCTTAGAAAAAGTAAATGAAATATTTCCAGATATGTCCATATATGAGTCTGTCATTTTTTTAATTTAAAATTTAATTTTTAAAAAATATAGTTTTATTTTATTAACACATCTAAAACATCAGGTACCTGGTACTGTACAATAACTTCTAAAGGTCCTATGGTTTTCTACTATAATCCAACTGTTTCAAAGCTTTTTAAATTTATTATTGTTTTTATTAATACATGTGTGCAATATATAACAACATTCATAATGGGAAGCTGGTGTACATACATACACATCTTTTTACTTCTCCTTCCCCTCCTCTTTAAAATTGTGAACATCCAGTATCATTATATAAAATTATTCATATCTATTATAGTGCAGATTATCATATTTATTAATTGTGATGTATCTTTTGATGAAGAAAGTAACACAAATAAGCTAATAACAACCTAAATATCTGTAAGAATTACACAGAACTGTGGGATGCATCTTTGTGGTACAATTTCCATTGAAACTGTTATAGAACTTTACAACTAAAGAAAAAGGAAAACAATTAAATTGAAGGAAACAATGAAACCACACTGAAGTGCTGAAATGAAAAAAATGGCTTCCAGTAAAGGAAAGAAAGACAGAAAGAAAACAGAAAAACGTGGGAGGGAGGCTAAAAATCACTCCTGGCCACTATCTACCTAGCAAGAGGGAATTGCAGAGACTTCACAGAGAACAGCAAGTGTTGGCCTGACTAACAAGAGGAAGCTGCTACTGGAGACAGGAACAAAGGAGACTCTAGTTTCAGTTCATGAAAGATGAAGAGGGCACCTTTTTTTGAGATAAGGTCTTCCTATGTAGTTCAGGGTGGCCTTGAACTCACTATGCATCCCTAGGCTGGCCTTTAATTTGCAGCAACCCTCCTGACTCAGCCTGGCCTGACTCAGGTATCACCAAGCCTGGCTCCCAACTGGCTTCTTTAAGCTGCTTACAGTAACATGTAGGAGGACTAGGACACACAATGTTCCATGCATTTCATGAAATACTTAAGTACATAATTCTTTTTAAACCATAATTTGAATATGAAAGAGATAGGTTTTTCTAGGTTTGAATATAAAACTATTTTTATTCCTAGAATCTGTAGAGGGAAAGGATATTCAAAATGGTAAGTAACCTAATGTAATAATCAAATTGGAATGTTAATTTAAATACAGCCTCAGGCAAAAGCTTTTAGGGCTTTATTATAGGTAGCTTAATTAGACAGACATTAATAGGCCTGCCAGGGATTTAGCTCAGTAGTTCCAGTGCTGGCTTGGTTCTCAAGTTTGATCCCTGGTAGCAAAAACCAAAATTAATAGGCCCTCAAAGGAGTCAGTGCAAAAAGTGAGAACACAACATGGCTGGAGGCCCATCTGAAGAAGGAAAAACCTAAAGATCAAACTGACAACAACCTACATACTTCCCTAAGGGATGAATGGAAGTTTAAAATTATACTGTAATTGGCATCACCTTCTGGGGGTTGACCATAGATCATTACCTCACTAGGGTTGCACAATCCCCTCTCACCCATTAAGAATAAAGACAAGACTGAGACTGCAGATTATCAAATTACACTTCACAAAACACATTCCTTTGAGCAAGCACTCCCCTCCTAAGTGTGTCTTCTCTCTCTCTCTCTCTCAACCTGCATTTTCTCTTGGAATTCATTCAACTTTGGGGAACATGAACTCAACATCTAGCAGGTTGTCATCTCTCTCCTATATCAGACTGATTGTAAAACATCTGTTGAGACCTCAGAAAGATTTAGGATTACCCTTCTTAGGCCCACTCACCTATTTTTCCTTATTAGCCACGTATTTTTCCTTAGTAGCCTTCCATTTAGTTCAAAGAAGAAAACAGAGATTATTTTGTAAAGTAACATGAAATGGCTTTGTACAAGATGAGTTGAGAAAAATCAATGTTTTAAAAAGATAAAAACTGTTCAGAAAAGAAGGGAGACATTTGGCTTCCAACTTACTATGGTTAGGCAAGAAGATGACACTATACTTTTCTCACATAAATAAGACTTTTTATGGGAAAGAATGATTCAGAGTGGGGAGAATCAAGGGCAAAACCGAGAGCCACTGAGAACCACTCTCAAGGAACAGGTCTGGGCCCTCAGGGAAGACTGAAGTTATAGTCCTACTGGAATTTTGTGCTGCAGTAAATCAGTGACTCTATGGGCCTCCTGTTTATTTCCTCTTTTTTAATAAAAGTTATAATACAGTATTCCTATCCTGTCAGTTGGAAGCAGATAAGTTTTCTCTTTATTTTAGTGCTCATATTCAAGAGAGGCCAGACCTGCATGATTTGAGTTATATTTACACCTGAATGAGATATCAAGATCTTGAACTTTAAGACTCAAGACTCAATATAGCGATAAATAAACTACTTACGTGGGAGTTGAATCTGATCGCTACCATGTCTGTAGATTAGTAGCAGAACCCAGCCACATATTTGCTTTTGTATTACAATGGCACAGGTGAAATGGAGGTGAAACTTACTGTTTGCAAAGCCAAATAATGTGTACCACCTGGCCATTTACTGGGAAAACTTGCCAATTCCTGATTTAATGGGACTGGAATGTGTCTTACGAGGAATTGAGTACATTTTGCTGCATAGTCAATTACAGATAGCTGACAAGTTTTTCACTTTCCTCTTGATTCTGCACTCAGTCCTTCAAACAAGGTGGCAGAAGTGATACCATTATAATTCAATGCCTTACCCTGGTTTTGTGGCATATGCCTGTGATCCCAGCACTCAAAAGGCAACTAAAGGCTCCCCAAAATAAAATTTCTTCAAGAGTTAGCTACTCCAAACTGCTTGTGTTGTGTTTTCTTTTGCTTTGTTTTTGAGACAGGTTCTCACTATATCATTTAGGATCACCTGGCCTTCATCTTCCTACGTAGTCTAGGATGGCCTTAAACTCAAAGCAACTCTTTTGCTTCAGCTTTCAGATTGCTGGGATTTTAGGAGTGAGCCACCAAGTTGGCTCATCTTCATAAATCTTACTTGCAGCACTGTAATGTAGAACAACATATAACCACAGAACTGTACTGTATAATCAGCAAAAAGTACCGAAGTGCTAGGCAAGGTTTACTGTACCAAAAAAAGACATTGGGGGGGGGGCCTCAATAAATAAGAGGTAGAGAAATACAACCAAAAAAGGACAGGTGGTTAGCCCAAGTAGTGATCCTAAACAGTGCACCTGAGTTGTACAGTCACTAAATAAACAGGATGTTAAATGAGGAATGTCTATACAGGTGGGGTGTCCCTTATCCAATATTCCTAGGACTAGAAGTATTTCAGATTTTATCTGGTGTGTGTTACTTGGGATTGAAGCCAGGGGTGCTCTACCTCTGAGCAGCATCTCCAGTTCTATTTTTTTCAAATTTTGAGACAAGTCTTACAAAGATACCCAGGTGGAACTTGAACTTATAATTTTCCTGCCTGAGCTTCCCTCAGTGTTGGGGTTACAGGTGAGTGCTACCACACCTGGCCCAGCTCATTTTTGTATGGTGAGAAAAAGTCTTAATATATTTATTGCCCCAGCTGATGTCAAACTCCTAGGCTAAAGGGAAACTTCTGCCTTAATCTTCCAAATAGCTGGAACTATAGGCACATACTCCTATGTTTGGCTCAGACTTTGTAATTTTTTCAGCTTTTGGAATATTTACATAGATTCGACCAGTTAAGCATCTCCGCAGACCATAATAATAAGTGAAATAAATCAGACACAGAAGGATAACCATACTATTGTATGGTTTCTCCTATATGAGAAACCCAATGTATAAATAAAGAGAAAAATAAAAGACAGATGACAGGAACCAGGGAGACAGAACTCTGGATGATGGGAGAGGGTTGTTGGGGAAAGGAGGGGGAAACAAAAGAGACTAAGATGTACGTGAACCAACTTCCTACAATGAATGTATCCATCACATATCACAAAGATGTACTAATAAACATTAAAAATTGTAAAAACTCTGAAATGCTAGAATATCCATAACTAAGTAAGTTTAAAGATCCTGAACCTGTATTTTGCTATGTGTTCACGGACAATTCTATATTTTCACTGTATCAAAGAATTTATAACTTAAATTACCATACCGTAATTTTATAAAAGCAACATATATAACACATTACAAATTAATCTAGAAAAATTAGGTACATTTTATCTCATCCTTTTGAAAATACAGCTGTATCTTAGTAATATATTAAGTAAAAAACTTAAAAAAAAAATCTTACCAGAGCTTTCCTATGTTTATAGATGAAATCTTCAGCTGACTTGGCCCATTTAGGAAGAATGACATCATTTACTAATTCCTTGGAAACTTGTAAGTGACCCAAATTAAAATCTAAGACACGTAAAAGATAAACGCATCGTATCATTTTAGACTTAGATAAATGAAGTAAAACAAATATAAATGAGAATATATTACTAAGCAAAATAGATGGCTTTTAAAAAAATTCTTACCTATTGAGTATAGTCTCTATATTAATTAATAACATATACAACAGTTTCAAGTTAGTTATTTATAATCCCAGAACTGGGGAGGCAGAGACAGAATTGCTGAGCACGAGGCTGAGATCAGAACCAGCCTGAACTACAATGTGAGACCTTGTCTCAAAAAATGAAAAAAAAAAAAAAGGAAAGAAATATATATCCATATGTACTTAAATGCAGTATTAGGTAGAATTTTTACACTGAAAATAAGTAACAATCCTCTACTGATTCATTTACAAAATACAGCTCACTGGAGCTCTTTGTTATAACCTAGTTTAAAAAAAAATAAGAAAACTGCCTTTATTCCATTAGTTGGAAAAATAAACTCATACAGAAAAAAAGTTCAGTACTCTGGAGAGAAGAGAAAAACTGTGTGCTATCACTTCTTAGGGAGGACACCTTGGTGGAAAAATACGAAATGGAGCCAATTCACTTTCCGATCCTTCCGACAGAAGCTAGCTATCTTTCTTTCAACAAACTCTATTAACAGAAAAAAAAATGGAACGCTTCTTGAATTTGTGAGTCATCCGTGTGCAGGGGCCATGCTAATCTTCCAGTTTTAGAATATATGCTGCGGAGGTGAGCACTATAACCCATGTCTTAAACTTCCTCATCAGAACAATTATAGTTGTTTTCCAGAACGGTCAGATCAATGAAGAATTAAATACATATATACACATCAGGCTGGCTTCCAACCTGTTATCCTCCTGTCTCTGATGATGAGTACCTAGGATTATAGGGGAAAGCCACCATGCTTAGCTAAGAACAATATATTCACCACTATTCTAAGCAGTTACTTTAATAATAAAGACTTGCTTATGTTGTTAGAACATGCCAGTTTGATAAAATTTCCCAAATACAAGATTTCATACTGATACAGTATGGTAGAAAAAATATGAACACAAAAGAATTTCAAGGACTATCTTAAAATACCAGTCTTAAAATACTAGATTGTCCCAGGTTGGAGTGAGGTTTAAATATCATAGTGTATCAGGTTATTTAAGGTCTGAGGCTTTCTGTTAACCTGATTGATGTATTGTGCTATCCACCTCATGGTCTTTCCTTCATTTCATTTGTTAGCTGAACCTTTATTTCATTTGAATGTTTATTGAAACCCTGTATTTCATGCTCATTTGAGGTGATTGGTCAGTGATCAGGCTCTGGAGAATTGTGGAGAGCTTTTTAGGAAGGGTGTCTCACTTCTGAGAAAGGGCATGAGGAGTTAATACTTTCATTTCTAAAAGACTGTTGTATCAACCTATGATGCTTAAAACTGCTTTAGTCTTTTGTAACTTTGAGAGAAACTAGCCACAGAAAAATCAAAATACTCAGCATGGCCCTGAAAATATAGAAAGAGGCTGATACTTTCACTTGATTAAGTTAAAGTATCTAAAACTATCATACCTCTAGGTTTTTGTTATGGAAAATACCAAAACATCCTTAACTGAACCATTTTGAGTTGGTTTATTTATTTATATTTTTATTATTTATTTATTTATTTATTTATTTATTTTTTGAGACAGGGTCTCACTTTGTAGTTTAGGCTGGTCCTGGACTCACTAGGTACCCCAGACAATTCTGGAACTCACAGCAATCCTCCTGCCTCTGCCTCCTGGGTGCTGGGATTACAGGTGTGAGACACCTCGTTCGGCTTTGTGGTACGTGGTACCAGCGATCAAACTTGGGACCTTGTGCTTGCCAGCCATATGCTGGAATCATTGAGCTAAATCCCCAGCCCTGAAAGTCTGCTTTCCTGAGAATCGTATGTCTCCACTACAAAGTTCCAGAGTGCATGACAAAAGTGGTATTGAGCCCTATATATGCTCTTCCTAGCATGAAAAAATGAGTCTACTGAAGGTTGAATATTAACAATACATGTGAAATGAGGAAAGGAAAGTTGGTGATGACACTTTATTTTATACAACTACCCTAAAAAACATTAATAGTAAAAATCTTGGCAATTTCTTTATTTGTGCTTAACTACTTACCAATCCAATTAAATAGAGAATGAGCAAAATTTATATCTTTTCTCATTAATTTTTATAATATAACAGGAAATATAAAAATAACAATTCTATCAAATTTATTCAATATAAGAATCAACTAGCTGAAATGCTAACTGCCAGATAGCTGCTTGGGATAGTCAGTACATAAGCAAATGGGCTGCCTGGGTGATGTTTTGCCATAAACTGTTAAGTGGTTAAAAATAAATGTAGATGTCAAGCGTGGTGGTATGTAACTAAAATCAGCACTGAGGAGGCTGAAACAGGAGGATTGCTGTGAGTCTGATGACACTCTGGGATAATGAGTCAGTTCAAAGTAAGTTTGGACTACATAGTAACATCTTATCTCAAAAAACAGAACATGAAACAAAAACTAAAAAAAACAAAATGTAGAACTACTTTATAAAAATATGTATGGAGAATTTAAAAACATAAATTTCAAACATGGGCTGGGGATTTAGCTCAGTGGTTCTGGCCCTTGTCTTGCAAGCACAAGGGCCTGGGTTCTCTCCCCCAGTAACCACATACAATAATAGGTATGGAGACTCACGCCCAGCAGCAATCAGTACTACATACCACAGTGCTGGGCGTGATGGCTCACGCCTGTAATCCCAGCACTCAGGAGGCAGAGGCAGGAGGATTGCTGTGATTTGAATTTGAGGCTGATCTCAGGGCCAGCCTGAACTACAAAGTGAGACCCTGTCTCAAAAAATAAATAAGTAAATATAAACTTTCAAATTCTGTAACAAGCCTAGTCATTGTTCTCAACTATTTCTTCACCTAAATTCTAAATCAGGAGTCAAAAAATTGTTTCTAGAGCTGGAGATTTAGCTCAGTGGTTCTGATGTCTGCCTGGCAAGTTCAGGGTCCCAAGTTTGATCCCTGGTACCACATACCACAATGACAGGCATGGTGGCTCATACATATAATCCCAGCAGCTGGTAGGCAGAGGCAGGAGGAATTCCAAGAGTTCAAACCTAGCCTAGGCTACATAGAGAGTTCAGGGCCAGCCTGAACTACAAAGCGAGACCCTGTCTCAAAAAAAACCCCAATTGTTTCTATAATACAATGATGATGAATCTTTTTGTGCTTTCAATGCAACAAACAGCCTGCTGTGATACACAGACCCTACATTTGCTACTACTTCTATATGATAGAAGTATATAAGTATTTTTGCCTTTGTAAGCAATACAGTCTTTCTGCAACTAGTCAAGTATGCCATTAAACTGTAAGCACACTCCAAACAGATGATACATAAATGAATTAGTAGGTTGTGTTCCGATGAAACTACTTACACAAATAAGAGTTTACCCAAGAATTTGTTTTAAATCCTTATTTTATATAACTCAAAGACTTTTCATGACAGTAATATGAACATTTCTGGTTCTCTAGTAAATACTGTACTTTAACAAATGAGTTCAAATCCGACTCATTTATCCTAGTTCTCCACAGTACTTCTGTAAAAGGTAAAACCAGTATCACTAAATAATCCACAGACAGAGCAAATCTTAAATAAGGTAAAGACATTAAAAAATGTCCTGAAAGGGCCGGGGATTTAGATCAGTGGTTCCGGCGCCTATCTTGCAAGCGCAGGACCCGGGTTTGATCCCCGGTAACCACATACCATACTGGGTGTACAGAGTCACGCCCAGCAGCAACCAGTACCACATACCACAGTGCCGGACATGGTGGCTCATGCCTGTAATCCCAGCACTCGGGAGGCAGAGGCAGAAGGATTGCTGTGAGTTTGAGGCTGATCTCAGGGCCAGCCTGAACCACAAAGTGAGACCCTGCCTCAAAAAAAAAAAAAATGTCCTGAAAGATATTTTTCAACAGCTTTTTATGGACCTGCTAAATTAAAATTCTTATTCCCCTATTTCTTACGATTTTGATTTTCCAAAAACTCTGGGAAATAGAAGAATTCAGGAATAAGTTCTTTCACATCATATGGATTATCCATGAGCGCTTGCCAAGCAGCAGGAATGGAGTGAAACTGTCGATCTGCACAGTCAAACCTGTGTGTGGACATTGAAAGAAAGCTAAATACTCAATGAAAGAAATGACAAGGCACTAAGCAAAACCTTTAAAACTGATTTAGGCTTCCAAATAATTAGAACCACTGTTTTCTTAATCTTTATTATCTTATTCAAAGTAGTTAAAAACCAAATCAGATTGGAGGAAATTTTCAAGCAAATTAAATATAATCTCCAACTTTAAAAAATGTAAATTTTGGGCTGGAAGCCAGCACTTGGGAGGCAGAGGAAGGAGG
Organism: Petromus typicus; assembly: GCA_004026965.1. NCBI lineage: Eukaryota > Metazoa > Chordata > Mammalia > Rodentia > Petromuridae > Petromus > Petromus typicus. The sequence continues at coordinate 27,399 of PVIR01014602.1, read as the reverse complement.
ACTGCTGTGAGTTCAAGGCTGGCCAGGGCTACATAGCAAAAAAAGTGTACACACACACACACACACACACACACACACACGGTCACAGAGTTAACTGATAGCTTTAGAATATTCCCAGTTGTGCAACTGTCACCTATCATCAAGTTTTAAAAATATTCTCACTCCTCCAAGAAAAAATACTTATCTAACACTCCAATCTCTGGCAACTACTAATTTGGTTTCTGTTTTCACAGTTTTGTCTATTTTGAACAGTTCATTTAAATCTTGCAATATGTGGTCTCTGCGTTTGGGTTTTCTTGTACCAGGGATTGAACTTAGGACCTTGCACTTGCAAAGGCAGGTATGACAATAATGAGCTAAATCCCTGACCCTATATGTGACTTTTTCTGTCTAGCTTTATGTCACTCAGTAAAAGTTTCAATACTTCATTACTTTTATTTATAGCCCAACAGCACTGTAGTATGATTATGGCTGTAGTATGTCCATTTACTCATGTATTGGCAGATGGACTTGCGGGTGGTTTCTACTCTGGGGTTATTACAAACAATGCTGTTAGGAACAGTTAGGAACACTTGTGTGGAAGCTTTGGTGTAATCTTGTCTTTAGCTATCTAGGGATACAACTGCTATGTCACAAAGTAGTTCTACATTTAATATTCTCAAGAAGTGCCAGGCTCTTTTCCATAAAGGTTGTGCTAGTTTATCTTCCCACCATGGATTCCAATTTCTCAATATCTCATCAACAATAGTTCTTATCCACTTTTTTTTATTACAATCATCAGAATGAGTTTAAAGTCTCTCTCTTCTTGTGTTGCTAGGGATTAAACTCAGGGGCTTGCACATGCTAGGCAGGAGCTAAATCCTCAGCCCTGTTGTGGTGTTTATTTTAATTTCTTAATGCTAAGGACATTGAGCATCTTTGTATGTGTTTAATGGACATATATATTTTTTCTTTAGAGAAAAGTCTATTCATATTCCTTTGTCCATTCTTAAAATTGGGTTGTCTGTTTATTATTTAGTTGTGAAGGTACCTTATGAAAAATTTTGTTTGTTTTTGAGAAAGGGTCTTGCTTTGTAGTTCAGGCTGGCCCTGAACTCACTATGTAGCCCAGGCGAACCTTGAACTCACAGCAATCCTCCTGCCTCTGCCTCCTGAGTGCTGGGATTACAGGCACGAGCCTCCACAATCAGCTCTAAGGTTTTTTTAACGGTGCTCATTTTCTTGATAGTGTTCTTTAAAGTACAAATAATTTATTTTTGAAGCTCTATAAAAACATTTAATCATAAAATCATGAAAAGTAGAAAATACTTATACTTCATTACATCTCATAGAAGAAAAAGTTCCTGCTCTTGTGACAGATGTAACATTTTAGTGATACTTAAGTGGTTTTGGGGCTAGAGCCTCTTGAAAGGTAAGACTTACTGTACTTAAAATAGGGACAGAGGGCTGTGTGTGGTGGTGCACTTCTGTAATCCCAGCACTCAGGAGACTGAGACAAGAGGATCTCTATGAGTTTGAGGCCAGCCTAGGTTACACAGTGAGTACAAGGCCAGCCTCAATTACATGGTGAGATACTGTCTTGGGAAAATAAAAGGGATAGAGAGAGGATGTAGGCTGTGTGAGAAAGAAGATATACAGAAAGTGAAAAGAATAGGGAATTGTTTACATACCTCTTGACTGGGTAGGAAAGACAAAGTAGTAACATTTAAAAATAAGGCAACACAGAAGCAAAATATATATAAGTAGAGAGCTTTCTGGAAGATTCACTTTGGAATAGAGGATTCTCGAGAAGTTAGTTTCCTTAGATTCATAAGGAAAATGTGAAATGTAAGTAAGTTGTGATACTTAATGTATTAACAGAGCTATCATAGCTCTGTTGAAGCAGGTAGGTGCTACGTGAGTCTTTCATTGCTCCATCTTGATTAATATTCTTAGGAAGACTATATGGGCACTGCTGAGCTCTCTCTACAGATGTCTCAGATTTACTTCTAAAGCAGATCTCCCACTAAATCTCTGGCAAATTCCATAAAGCAATAGGAAACCCCAAAGGTACACTGGCATTACAGGGAAAAGGACCTCTTAGAAATCATTCAGTTTGAGTGATTCATTCTCAAATTAGTGTGGCTATTTTAATCTGAATCAAAACCCAAGGGAAGAGAAAGAGGAAAAAAGAAGGGATAGCAGAGGGAGAGAACAAGAAGGAAATGATGACACAATGATGGTGATGGTGATGATGGTGACGATGACAATGACAAGGCTGTCATACAGCACAGGACGCTAAGACACGTCACTTTCAACACTACCATGCACCATAAGAAAGCAGCTTATTGCGCAAACATACCTTCCACTCTGAAGCTGGATGTGAAGAGTGGTGAATGGCTCCACGCGGATAAGATAGTGCATGACCCCCGCAGGATTTGAATAGTGAGTTCCATAATGAAACTTATCAATTGTTCCCATCGGGTCCTCAAAATTTTCATATCTAAAAGAAAAAATGAGTTTTATAACTATAATAGACAATTACACAAAGGGGCTTAAGTTTGTATTACATTGCTGGAAACACAGCTTTGTTTTTTAAAAGAAAATATCAGCCCTCATTTACATGCTTTACTATCAAACTATAGCGGTATTTTCACATCTTTTTCATTTTTATTTTTTCCTTTTGGGTAATAAGGATTGAAGCCAGGGCTTTCATATACTCCAGCCCTCTTACACCCTGAGAGAGGTCTCACTCACTAACTTGCTGAGGCTAAACTCAAATCCTTCTGCTTCAGCCTCCTAGAGCACTGGGATCACTGGCATGCACCAAGCATGTTTAGATGCATTATCATATTAACATGTGAAAAAAGTATTATTCCTTAATGGCTTCTTCCAAACAATGTATTATCCCTAAGACTGGTTTCTGAAGCTTTTCATTTATTTAATTTTATTGGCGACAAGGCCTCACAATGTAGCTCAGGCTGGTCTCAAACCTGCAGCAACGCTCCTGCCTCAGCCTCCCAGTGCTGGGATTAACAAGGGTGTTTCAAGGTGCTCAACGAACATTGCTGTTTTAGATAAATAATACATGTTCACTATGGAAACAATTAGAAAATACAGACAACTAAAATAGAAGAAATACAAAACTATAATTCTACTCAGAGATAATTAACTGCCTATTCTGTTATATGAATTAATATACTAGGGGGTTTTTTTGGTGATATTGGGGATTAACCCTGGAGTCTACCACTGGGCTATAATCTCTAACTCTCCAAAATGGGGGGAAAAAAAAAGGAATTGAACCTAGGGAGTGCTGAGTTATATCCTCATCCTTTTAATATTTTTATTTTGAGACCGGATTTTGCTGAGTTGCCCAGGATGGCCTCAAACTTGTAATTCTCTGGCTTGAGCCTCCTAAGTGGGATTATAGACATGGATAATAATGCTCAGGCCATTATGTTTTTTATTCATATTGTTAAATGAGACTAGTGTTACTAATTCTGTATCTTTCAAAATATTTTTATATAAAATGAATATTTACACCTATTTATTAGTAGGTTATAAAGTCCAAGAAACCTAGAAAAAATTTTTCCAGAATTGGCTTTAGCAAGGTGAAAGAAATTCTGAGAAGTATCAATTTAAATTTGGTGAAGACTGGACATCAACAGAACAGCAGTTATTTAAAAGGCAACAAATATTTTTTTGAAAACTGAATAAAGCAATTAACAGAGCTTGGCTCACAAAAAGTTGTGCATTAAAAAAAAAAAGGTAACACCTGGTTGGCTACAGCAGAAATCAACAATTCAAACTGACTATGGGTATGCTCAAATCAATTAAAAAGCACTCACTTTTCTCGCACAATTTTAGCATTTTTATCATTAACTACTCCAATTGGTTTGGAAAGATCTCGAAATACAGTGGGGTTATTAAGGTCCAACTCTTCGGAGGTATAGTCTTGTAAAATCCAGGGAAACTAGAAAAGCCACAGTTTACAGTTTAGACATTCCTGATATTCTCATATCTAATCTCAAATGTTTATAATAAAAAATACTATTTTCTAATATTTTTCCCCTATTGTACACATTTTACATAAATATTTCAAATATTTATTCACCTTTAGTTCAATGATGTTATTTCACTGGAATATTTTTAATGAAGTAAAAAAAAGGTTTAAGTTATTGTTCAAGAATTATACTTCTTGAAAACATCAGGACAGGAAATATACATAAAGGCAAAAAGTGCATGTGTTTGTTGGTTTGTTATTCATTTATTTATTTATTTTTGTGGTACTGGGAATCGAATCCAGGGCCTCACACATGCTAAGAAAGCACCCTCCCACTCAAACCATACTCCTGTCTCTATATATTTTTAAAACATGAAATATAAGTATCATAAATACATTCATGGATATTATAAAACTATAAGGCAGTTCTTCATATGGGATTTATACAAAACTTACCACAGGATATTGTGCAAGGTCATTATATGTTCGTCCAGCCATTGTATTTATTTGAATGAGGTAGTCAAAATTTGATATCTCTCTGTTTACCCATTTCTAGACAGCACAAAAAAAGGAAAGAAATCTCAGTAGCATTTTTTTGTTTCATACGTGGATTGATTTTATGTTTCAAAAAAAATCTCACATTTTATTTGAGACAGGTCTTGCTGTGTTACCCAAGCTGGTCTTGAACTTTTGAGTTTTATTGATCCTGCTGCCTCAGCCTCCCTTGGTCACTCAAATCACAGACGTACACCACCATGCCTCACCCATGTGTTAATTTTTAAAAAGAGAAAATTAATCCCATGGACTGAGTGATATGGGAGAGGAAAAAGTACTGTGTGTGTGTGTGTAAACAAGATTCAAAGATAATAGATGTCTGAATCTAAAGATAGTAATAATAATCAAAAGATGCAAGTTTTATTTTATTTTTTTGAGACAGGGTATCACTTTGTAGTTCAGGCTGGCCCTGAGATCAGCCTCAAACTCACATCAAGCAATCCTCCTGCCCCTGCCTCCCAAATGCTGGGATTATAGGCGTGAGCCACCATGCCCAGAACTGTGGTATGTGGTACTGATTGCTACTGGGCGTGACTCTGTACACCCAGTATGGTATGTGGTTACCGGGGATTGAACCCGGGTCCTTGCACTTGCAAGACAGGCGCCGGAAACACTGAGCCAAATCGCTGGCCCTCAAGTTTTATTTTTTAAGTTTTAGCCTAAGACATAATATGGACACTATAGCAAGGCATGGTGGCAGGCAGTATAACACAAGGAGGCAGGAGGGCTGTCGCAAATTCAAGACCAGCCTCACCCTCACAGGGAGACCTCTCTCAATCAGCCCTGTACCACAAGAGCACCAGAACAGTGACTTTTCCTACCTGTGTCAATCCTGATGCTTTAAATAACTCCTGTGGTGATTTTGTTCCATAACTATTTGGAGAAATAAGTGATAATAGTTGGCTATATACTCTGTTTCTAACCTACAAAATAGAGCATTAAAACAGGTCAAAACATATTAAGATTATGGTCTCAATGACAACTATAGTGAGATATAATTCATCCTTTTAAAGTATATTATTAAACTGTAATTTAGTATATTGAGAGTTATGCAACTACCTATTATTCACGCAGGCTCTTCCCAATTCTGCCTCCATTATATCTCCTTACCTCTGTCTTTTGTTTCTAGGGATTTAGCTGTTCTGGACAATCAAGTAAGTAGTGGATGGTGGGGATTTTTTTCCTCCCTCGGAACAAGGGGATCAAACTCAGGACCTTGTGTTTGTGAGGCAGGTGTGGCACCACTGAACTAAATCCCTGGTCTTGGATGGTGGGCTTTTTTTTCTTTTTTTTTTAGGTTTTTTTGAGACAGAGGCTCACTTTTTGGTTCAGGATGGCCCTGAGCTCAGCCTCAAACTCACATCACAGCAATCCTCCTGCCTCTGCCTGCCAAGTGCTGGGATTACAGGCGTGAGCCACCACGACCGGCACTGTGGTATGTGGTGCTGGTTGCTGCTGGGGTGAGTCTCCACGCCCAGTATTGTTACGTGGTTACCAGGGATCGAACCCAGGCCCTTGCGCTTGCAAGACAGGCGCCAGAACCAGTAAGCTATATCCCTGGCCCTTGGATGGTGGTTTTACCTTCTCTACTATATCTAGTGCTGTGGATTGAATGTATTCCTTGAAAGTTCATGTATTATAAACTTAAGTCCCCAAATTCCTATGATAATAGCAGGAAGTGGGGTCTTTGGAAGGTGGTCAGGATTAGATATAAGCACTGGTGACCTTGTGATGGCACTAGTGATTTTTTAAGAAAAAGAAGAGAGACTTGAATTAACACTGTTTCCCTCTCTTAGCCTGAGATGCACTCCCATAGTATAAAGTGCTAGTATCATGCCCAGGGACTTTCCAGCTCCAGAAACATAAGCCAAATAAACATCTATTCTTTTAAATTACTGCATCTCTGGTATTTCATTGCAGCAACAGAAAATGGAGTGAAGCAGTTGCTGAAGTCGTCTATATTTTGCAAAATTCATAGTGTAAGATCATTAGACTTCGAATTGGAAAACTTGCTAGCCTGGTTTAGATTAAGTTATGCTATTTACTAACCCTCTTGGAAAATCATGTGATTTGCTATATTTCATTTGTAAACAATATAATTTCCACCTTTAAATTATTCAGAGCTACACCAATCAAAAGTAATAAAATTTACCTTTAAATTTTAGTTTCCTCTTCTGTAAAAAAGGGATAATAGAATTTGCCATATTTAATTTTAAGTTTGTTATAAAGATTAGACATCTTGTACTAATGTGATTTAAAAGCTGTGAAGTTATATAGATATATTTAGCAGTACACCCTTGGTTAATTACATAACACAGCTTTCCACAAATACATGTTTTCTTTCTTTATTTATTTTGAGACAGGGTCTCCCTTTTGTAGTTCAGACTGGTCCTGAGCTCAGCCTCGAACTCACAGCAATCCTCCTGCCTGTGCCTCCCGACTGCTGAGATTACAGGTGTGAGCCACCACATCCAGCACTGTGGTATGTGGGACTGAGTGCTGGTGGGCATGAGTCTCCATGCCTGGCATTGTTGTATGTGGCTACCAGGATCGAATCCTGGCCCTTGTGCTTGCAAGGCAGGTGCCGGAACCAGCAAGCTAAATCCCTGGCCCCGGTTTATTTATTTTTATGATGGAGATTTATTTTTAATAACAAAAAAGTAGCCTTTTCTTAAATCAGAAAAACTACCTTTAAAATATATCAATCAGATCATCTATAAATAAACTTGGGTCCCACAGATGAAGAGTAAATTAATTACTTTCTGTGTTAATCTGGGTTCTCTGAGAAGTATATGTGAAGAAAATTAAATATGGAAAGATTTTATTAGGGCAGAGGCACATGAGAGAAAACAGGAGAAGTTAGGAAGATGGGGAGGACTATAAGTACGAAACTAGTCTGACCCCAAGAAAGAGAGAGGGAAGGAAGGTTCAGGCCAAGTATCCTCACATACCCTAAGGTGTCGGTCCAGGTTACACAGGTAGAGGCGGAAATGGTACTTCGATCCAGTAATCTAGTTTCAGAGCCTGTGTGATTAACAACTTATACTACTTAAGGATTTACTATATTCTAAGAAGTGATAAATGCTATATTGTTGTTGAATTTGAACCAAATCTAATTAAGTAAATTCAGTCATTATCTTACCTATTACATGTTATATCACAATTGGATACTGTGATGCACCTATTTATAGTAATATTCTACTGGCTATATTTACATAAAGATATACACACATCAATCTATATATACAAACACAAACTACAAACAGCCACCAACAGTACAATATGATTCTCAACAAAAACTCATACACTGTACAAATTAGGTCCCAAGGTATACATTTTTTCTCTAATATTTTGTCTTGACAAGAGTATAATCTGAAGTTCCATTAGTGCTCACTAGCTGAAAAGTTCTTTGTAGCTAATACTTTCCAGAAAGATAGCATACCTCTTTTTTGAAATTGAGAAAGTAGTTGGACTGGTCAACATGAAAAATCTCGAGGGCTGATCTCCTTAAATTGTAACGCCGTAAGTGAATCTCTCGAATTTGAGAATGAGGCCACTTGAAATCAAAGCCTACTCCTGAAAACAGAAGAAATGTTATGGCTGAGGTATCGCATAAAGTTACCCATGCTTTGCAGCAAATATTGCCTTGCTACCCATAAAAGGTTAACTTAGGAAAAAGAATTCTGTATTATATTGTTTAATGTATTGGATGTTTAAATTATTTTAAAACTACTTCAAAATGTATATCTAATCTACTGCTTTATAAGAATAGAAAATATTCTAAACACTATGTATCTTGGAAACAGGTCTACATTGATATTATAATTAGTCTTTTTTTCCTGAGGTACTGGCTAGTTAACCTTGAGCCTCACACATGCCTCTGAGAGGCCAAAGTAGGAGGATTACAGGTTCAAATTCAGTCCAGATAACTTAGTAACTTTGTGAGACCACATCTCAAAATAAATAATTAAAAAACGAGATGTAACTCAGTGTCCAGTCCCTGGCTTCATACCTAATATACTACCAGAAACAAAAACAAAAACAAAAACAAAAACAAAAACAAAGAGAGACAGGATCTAGCTAAATTTCTAAATTTCCCAGGATGGATTCCAACTTGCAGTCCTCCTGCCTCAACCTCCCAGAGAGCTGAGATTACAAGCACATACCAAGACACTCAGTTTAACCAGCCCTTTATTATTACATAGAGGATTAGGAGAGAAGCTTATAGACATGTATAGAAAAGTATGATAAATGAACAATGTTTTATAATTTAAAAATACATTAATAATAAATAATGAAAGCACTCCCCTTCAACATATTGATAAATAAATTTAACCTCAAACTGACTTTCCACTTTCATTTTACACAATAGCCTGTAGTTTCACTTTTCCATCTTACTGATTTGTGTCTCATTCAGGATTTACTAAACTGAATACTTAACTGCTAAATAAAAGTTAATTTCCTAGAACTCCTTACCATCTTCTTTTTCAATGCTGCCATCACAGAAGTATATGTGTCGCGTAGTGATTTCTAATTTGCCAGGAATTACATCAATTACTGTGATAAGTTCACAGTCTTCTACTAACACCAATTTCTCTTTTTGATCCTGTTCTTCTTTCTCATCACTGTAAAAATAAACCAACAACCAAAAACCGCATAAACTTATGCTGCTTAAATAAAAAGGAGTATCAAATTTAAATACAAATCTCCTACCTAAAATTAGTGCCGGAGAGAATATCTGAATTACGTATAAGAAACATTCTATTGCACCTTAACTATTATTATATAATACTATATACTACTTAAATATTATATATTATCAATGATTCATTTTCATAAACTTTACATTTTAATTTCATATAAATCATTTAAACTAAATATAATGAATCTTTTGAACTGGCAGAGAACAGTAGAAAATGCAATGGTATCTGTCGTATCATTTTAGTTCTAGTCTAAACAGGAGTTGACACAGGGAACATATAAAAAGACTTATATTAGTGGTGTTTTGTAAATGATTATAAATGTAATGATTATTAATTTCAAAATACAAAGTGAGACTTTGCAAAAGACACTAAAAACAGAGCATAACCACAATGACATCCCATGATGAAAGAACTGCTGATACACAAAGAGCTTCTCTTACACAAATCACTGGAGTCACATGTCTTGTTTTAGGAGAAATATTAACATTTGTATTTTTGGAGGTAGTAACTCCAAAGGGAGAATCATAAAGTGGGTCAGGTGCCTTTAACTGTTATTCAAGTAAATCTGAAAGCTTTCTCTAGGCCTAACTATTCCACATATGCCTCATGTTTTGGACAGCAAAAATTAAGTCTGATTTTGTTTCTGGTGGATTTCCATACAGGTATCCTACAAATGTCACCAGCTTAGACAGTACTGCTGCCACCCTTTAGTTAAAAATAGAGCTTTTAAAAAGGGAGCAAAAGATTAGGAGAATTATCATAAGGCCCAAATATTCTACTATATATACTGTATATCCCAAAAATAAATCACACAAACTCTTGTGCATGAATATTCATGGAAATATTATCCATAATAGCTCAATAACAGAAACTTAAGTGCTTATCAACTAATAAATGGATAAACAAAATATCCATAAATGAAATAGTATTTGGGTATATAAATGAATAAAGCACTGTTATGGGAAAAAAGCCAGATAAATAAACCAAATAAAATAAGCCAGATATAGATGACCACCTATAATATGATTTATATGAAATGTTCAAAATAGGTAAGTATATTAGTGATTGCTGGGGTATGAACAGGGGAAAAATTGGGAATGACTACTAGAAGGTACAGGCTTTCTTTTTGGGGGTCACAGAAATGTTCCGAAATTAGATAGTATTGACGTTGCATAACATGGGAATGAATACACAAAGAAACTGCTGAATTAAACACTTTAAAATGGTAAATTTCATGTTATGTGAAGTACATCCTGATTTTTAAACAGACCCCCCAAAATGAACTAAAAATCAAGCTCTCCCTGTTAACAAAGACTGAAAGAATTTGTAGTTATTATATCTTTTTTTTAAAAAATCATTTTATTGGTACATTTTATACATACATCATGATCACACATTCTACAATGAGAATTTGGACTTGTACATGACGCATCTTGATTCTCATTTCTTCCCCATTGCCCTGCCCTCCCTACAACCGCCACTCTCTATATGCATAAACTTTTTTTTTTTAACCATAACATTTTTTTCTTTCCCTTCTTTACTTTCCCCTACCTGCCCTTTCCCTTTTCAACATTTTCTTCCTTTTTCCCACAACCTATCATACATTTTGGCATTCATTTATACCGTCAGTTTTTTAAAGAGAAAAGGTACAGTATTTACACATCTGTGTTCTACTTATTTCACTTGTAAGTATGTCCTCAAGGAACATCCATCTGAGTGTAAATGACTCAAATTTATCATCCTTTCTGACTAATACTCCATTTTATATTCTTTTAAAAAGCACATTTTCTTTATCCAGTCTCCTGTTAGTGGACATCTGGGTTGGTTCCAAGATTTAGCTATTACAAAAGTGAGCTGCTATAAACAAATGAGTACACATATGTTGCTGTGGAATGATTCTTTTAATTTTTTTTTTTTTTTTTGAGACAGGGTCTCACTTTTGTAGTTCAGGATGACCTTGACTTCAGCTTTGAAATCACAGCAATCGTCCTGCCTTTGCTTCCCAAATGCTAGGATTATAGGCGTGAGCCACCATGCCCAGCACTGTGGTATGTGGTTCTGACTGCTGGTGGGCGTTGAGTCTCCATGCCCAGCATTGGTGTATATGTTTACCAGGATCGAACCTGGAACCTTATACTTGCAAGACAGGAGCCAGAAACACTGAGCTAAATAAATCCCTGGCCCTGTGATTCTTTTAATTCTTTCATGTGTATTACTAGCAGGGAAATAGCAGGGTCAAATGGGATCTCTAATCCTAGTTTTTTAAGGAATCTCCATACTGATCTCCATAGTGGTTGCAACAGTCTACATTCCCACCAACAGTGAAGAAGGTTCCTTCTCCCCACAGTCTTGTGAGCATTTATTGTTGCTTGATTTCGTGTAGCAGCCATTCTTTGTGGAGTAAGATGGAATCTCAGTGATGTCTTCATCTGGGTCTCTCAAATGACCAGCAATACTGAATATCCTTTATATGTTTTGTGCTGCCTTTACTTCATCTGAAAAATATCTTCTCATTTCAGATGTCTATTTTTGAACTGGGTCCTTAAATTGGGGGCAGAGGGCTATTTTTAAATTCGTATATACTCTATTGATAGTAGTCCTATGTCTGAGAAACAGCTGGTAACATTTTTTTTCTCATATTGTAGTTTGTCTTTTCACTCTGTAGGTAGTTTCTCTTTCTGTGCAGTATTTTTTTTTTTTGAGACAGAGTCTCGCTTTGTAGTATAGGCTGACCCTGAGCTCAGCCTCCAACTCACATCACAGCAATCCTCCTGCCTCTGCCTCCCAAGTGCTGGGATTACAGGTGTGAGCCACCACGCCCGGCACCGTGGTATATGGTACTGATTGCTGCTGTGCATGAGTCTCCACACCCAGTATTGTATATGGTTAACCAGGGATAGAACCCGGGCCCTTGCACTTGCAAGACAGGCGCCACAACCACTGAGCTAAATTCCCGGTCCCCTGCAGTTTTGTTTTTTAACAAGATGAGATCCCAGTTTTGATTCCTTCTGCTAGTTCCTGTGCTGCTGAGGTTTTGTCCATGTCTTTCTCTATGTCAAGGTCCTCAAGAGTTCTACCTAACCTATTTTCCAGCAGGTTTAATGTTTGTTTTAATATTTAGGTTTATAAACCACTCTGATTTTTAGTTTGGCACATGAAGAAAAAGACAGATTTAGCTTTAACCTTTAGCAAGTTGAAACCCAGTTTTTCTAACACTATTTGTTAAAGAAAATATCTTTCCTCCATTGAAGGAGTTTGGTTCCTTTGTCAAAGATGAAGTGCCTCAGTATATCTGGAGTTGTTTCTAGATATTCTAGTCTGTTCACTGATTCTTAGGTCTGTTTCTTTACCAGTATCATGAATCAGTCTAACAAAGGAGTGTAAAAGAGCTCTACTCTGAAAACTATAGCATTCTGAATAAGGGAGATCAATGAGGATATCCGAAAATGGAAAGACGCCCCTTGTTCCTGGGTAGGAAGAACCAACATTGTCAAAATGGCCATATTGTCAAAATTACTATATAGACTGAATGCAATCTCCATTGAAATCCCAACAATGTATTTCACATAACTAGAGAAAATGATCTAAAAATTCATCTCAAACCACAAGAGACCTAGAATAGCAAAAGCAAACATAGGCAACAATATTATGGAAAAGGGTATCTCAATACCCAACATGAAATTATGCTATGCCTTTTTTAATAACGGAAACACTAAAGGAAGTCCTTCAAGCTAAAAGAAAGAAATAAAGTTTTGTAATGTACATGATATTGATAACATAAAGAGGAGATGAATATTTTATATGAACTTAGGAAATAAGTTTAAAACTCAAATATAAAATATAAAAATATGTCATACCTATTCAGGTCATCTGTTTCTTTTTTTTTTTTGACAGGGTCTCGCTTTTATAGTTCAGGCGGGCCCTGAGCTCAGCCTCCAACTCACATCACAGCAATCCTCCTGCCTCTGCCTCCCAAATGCTGGGATTACAGGCGTGAGCCACCACACCCGGCACTGTGGTATGTGGTACTGATTGCTGCTGGGTTTAAGTCTCCACACCCATTGTTGTATGTGGTTATGGGATCGAACCCAGGTCCTTGCGCTTGCAAGATAGGCGCCTGAACCACTGAGCTAAATCCCCAGCCCTCAGGTCATTTGTTTCTTAAGAGAGGTCTAGCCATTTATGTTTCAGGGAATTTGTTCTTTTTGTTTAAATTGCCAAATTTACTGGTATAAATCTGACATTAGTATTCTTTTTTTAATTACTTTAATATTTGTAGGCGTAGCTCCATTTACTGCTGGTACTCCCTTTCTTTACTTCTAATCAGTGTGGCTAGAGGTTTATGTTTCTTGCTACTCATTTCTTAGTAACCAAAATTTTGTTACCTTTTTAAAATTTTCTCTTCATGGATCTGTGCTTTTATCTTAATTATTTTTACTTTTGATTTTATACTTCCTCTAATGTTTCCTCATCATATAAGTCTTCCACCTTTTACTAAAGATTTTATATTTCACGTTGTACATTGATTGAATGATTTATTATTGGTGGTAGTTATAAAATCCAGGGTGCTGTGCACACTAGGCAAGGACTCTATCCTGAGCTTCAACTTTGGCCCCTGCACTGTGGGTATTAAATATCTTTCAATTGTCCCGTGTGGCAATATTCAGAAATGAGGCTTTTAGGAAGTGACTGGATGATGGAGTTCTGATTTCATGCATGGATTAATTTGTTCATGGATTCACAGTTTCATGGGTTTGGGGTTGTCTCTGTTACAAAATCCACCTCTCCTTCCCCTGGCTGTTCTGCTTCAATATAGCCTACAATTAAAAGTCAAGTTACATACTGTCAAATTCTGTTTCTGCAACAACTGAGATGTCTATATGGTTTTTGTCCTTGAGTCTGTTAATACAATGTATTGCATTTATTGATTTGTGTATGTTGAACCATCCTGCATCCTTGGCAACTTGGTCAGGGTGTATGATCTTTTCGATGATTCTCTGTATTCTGTTTGCCACTATCTTATTGAGGATTTTTGCATCAATGTTCATCAAGGAGATTAGTCTGTAGTTCTCTTTTCTGGTTGGGTCTTTCTCTGCTTTTGAAATCAAGGTAATGGTTGCCTCCAGAAACAAATTTGAGAGTACTATTTCCCTTTCAATTTCATTAAAGAGTTTGAGAAGTAGTGGTGCTAGCTCTTCTATAAAAGTTTGTAGAATTCAGCAGTAAACCCATCAGGACCAGGGCTTTCCTTTGTTGGCAGGTTTTTAACTACATTTTCAATTTCACAGATTGATATTGAAGTGTTTAACATGTCTGTATCTTCATTCAACTTTGGAAGTTCTTATGTGTCTAAAAATCTATCCATTTCTTCTACGTTTTCCATTTTATTGAAGTACAAATTTTCAAAGTAGGTGTTTATTATCTGGACCTCCTTTGGGTCATTGGTAATTCCCCTTTTTCATTCCCAATAGCATAGATGTGAGCCTTTTCCTTCCTTCATTTGATAAGGTTGGCGTAGGGAAAGACTTCCTGAACAAAACCTCAATAGCATGGGAGCTGGCAGAAGAAATGACCAAATGGGATCTCATTCTATTAAAAAGCTTCTGCACAGCAAAGGAAACAACCACAGAGCGAAAAGGCAACAAACAATATGGAAAAGGATTTGTACCAGCTATTTCTCATAAAAAGGGCTATTATCTAGAATATATAAGGAGCTTAAAAAATCAACCCACCCAAATTTAAAGACCCAATTCAAAAACGGGCATCTGAAATGAACAGATACTTTTCAGAGGAAGAAGTAAGAGCAATTAAGAAGTATATGAAGAAATGCTCAACATCACTGGTCATTTGAGAGATGCAAATGAAAACAACACCGAAATTTCAATTCACTCAACAAAGAATGACTGCTATCTCAGAATTAGCCAGAACAAATGTTGGTGAGGCTTTGGAGATAAAAAAACCCCTCCTCTACTGGGTGGGAGTGTAGACTCATACAACCTCTGTGGAAATCAGTATGAAGATTCCTCAAAAAGCTAGGATTAGAGGACTCATTTGACCTGGCCGTTCCTTGGCTAGGTATATACACAAAAAAATTAAAAGATTCATATCACAGCGACATTTGTGCACACATTTTTATAGCAGCTCACTTTGTGATTGCTCATTCTTGGAAACAACCATCAACTGGAAACTGAATAAGGAAGATGTAGTTTTTTTTATAGAACGGAGTATTATTCTGCCATTGAAAATGATAAGATTGAGTCATTCATACTCAAATGGATGTATATTCAGGACATTCTCATAAGTGAAATAAATAGGTCACAGATGTGTAAATATTGTATTTTTCCCCTGGTATGAGAAAATGAAGATATAAATGAGTTCTAGTATATATAGTTGATATTATGAAATAGAAAATATTTAAAAGGAAATAGAGTATAAGGGTAAATAACGAGGGGAAAAAGAATGTGATAGTAAAAAAAAAAAAGAAACAAAGCTTATGCATACAGGGGGTGGGGGTTGCAGGATGGGAGAAGGAATGGAAAAAATGAGAATCAAGTCATGTCATATTCAGGTACAAACCCTCAAGGTTGAATGCGATGATGATGTATATTCATAATGTACCAATAAAGAAGGGAATTTTTTTATTATTATTATCTTTATTGGTACATTAAATATACACATCATGATTGTACTCCATAATGGGGATTTGTACCAGTATAAGACATAACTTAATTCTCATTTTTTCCCATAACCCTACCCACCCCACCACCCCCCCATATACATAAAATTTGTTTCCTTACTTTTTTGTTACAATCTCAACATTTTCCCCCTTCACGCTATTTACAGTGAACATTTTCTATTTCACAATATATAACATACAATGCTAGGACTCATTTACATCTTCATTTTCTCATATCAGAGAAAAGATGCGATATGTACCTATCTGTGCCCTATTTATTTCACTTATGAGGATATCCTCAAGGTATGTCCATTTAAGTAGAAATGATTCAAACTTATCATTTTTTATGGCAGAGTAGTACTCCATTCTG
>PVIR01014602.1:0-11013 GCA_004026965.1 Petromus typicus | reverse complement strand
AGTCACTGTGATATGAGTCTTTTCATTCTTGTGTGTATATTATACCTAACAGGGCAATGGCCGGGTCAAATGGGACCATCAATCCTAGCTTTCTGAGGATTCTCCAAACTGATTTCCACAGGGGTTGTACGAGTCTACAGTCCCACCAACAGTGGAGAAGGGTTCCAAGAAGGGAATTTTTTTAAAAAGTCAACTTACCATTGACTAAACCTCTAAAAACATCATTCAAAATAAATCTTTCCTTCTTTTAGTTGATTTTCTTAAGTATTTTGCACAGTGAAGGAAAGATAACATTACCTTAAACACAGTTTAGCTATACTTCATAAACATGATAGTTTTTAATTATCTTCTGGTCTAACTATACTTTCTAATGTCAAGGTCTAACTCCAAGTGATTTCAGTTCTAAGAAGTCTTCTTCAATAATCTCAGCAAACTCTGACAGATTCCTAACAACTGATTAGCATTAACTGTTGGACCATGGAAATATACAGAATTTCAAGCAAAGCTATAATTCTGCAACCCCATTTCTTAGAACAAAATAGCTAAAAATTATTTGCAGTAGTCATACATACATGTTTACTCTAGCGGTTACATCCTCTTCAGAAAGTTCTAATTTATCTTCTTCCATATCACTAACCTTCACTTGTTTCACTGCTTCCAAAAGCAATGAATCACTAGAAGGTTGTGAGTGCTGGATACCTGTTAAAACATAAAATATCTATTAATCATAAAGTAAAAAATAGTACTATAACCCTTCTATACTCTCTATTAACTATATAAAAAATATAAAAAGTATTTCACAAATAAAGAAGGTATTTTAATTTAGAATAATCTATGAAGCTTGATAGTATTTTTTGTTATTTTTGTTTTTTTGAGATGAGGTCTCATGATACAGTTCAGGCTGACCTTAAACCCAGGCAGGCCTTGCAGGCTGGCCTTGAATTCATGACAATCCTCTTGTCTCAAATGGGATTAAGTGCTGGGATTACAAACATATGTCACCATACCCCTCTTAGAAATAGGTTACATGGGCCAGGATTTGGGGATTTAGCTCAGTTTTTTGGGTGTGTCTTGCAAGCATAAGGGCCTGGGTTCATCCCCGGTAACCACATACCATACTGGGTGTGGAGACTCACGCCCAGCAGCAATCAGTACCACATACCACAGTGCCGGGCTTGGTGGCTCACGCCTGTAATCCCAGCACTCCGGAGGCAGAGACAGGAGGATTGCTATGATGTGAGTTTGAGACTGAGCTCAGGGCCAGCCTGAACTACAAAGGGAGACCCTGTCTCAAAAAAAAAAAAAAAAGAAATAGGTTACAAAAGAGGAGCTTAAAGGGTTGTTAAGAACATTTTTTATCTTTAGAAAGTTTTGCTGTATTGCCAAGGCTGGTTTTAAACTTGTGATTTTTCTACTTTAGCCTCATAAGCAGCTAAGATTAAAGACATGTATGACTACACTCATTTTTTTCTGTTTTGAAGAACTCTATATATATTAGTCTGAAGGAGAAGAAAATATTTTACTGTAAGATACATGGTCTATATGAAATTAAGTATAATTTTATAATTAAAAACATTTTTGAGAAAATACCACCAAAAGATATACAAAATCTCAGGTTAAGCCCAAATATAACAGCATTGAATATATTAAAACTATATCAACTGTAAAACAGCACACTTCCTTAATAAGTTAACATTTTAAAAACAATTAATGAAACAATAATAAACAGCCTGTCGACAATCTATCTTCAAAAAAATAATTAAGTAGTCATTGGAACTCACCTAAATTATCTCTCAAAGCACTAGCTTCTTCATGGGTTCTGAAATTATAGTTTGGTACCAGTTTAAGTCTCATGCGGGAATAATTTTCTATATTAGCTAGTTTCCAGTGAATTGGATTCTGTTTCCTAAAAAATTAATAAGCAAATAATAAAATATTTATATTAAAATCACAAGATAGGTTGATAGAAGTAGTATAAGAAACTACCTAGTATTAGCTATGTGTAACGTAACACCTATAATACCAGCACTATGAGAAAATGAGGAGCAAGATAGCAATTTGAGCCCAATGTGGGCAACTCAGCAAGATCCTATCTGAAAAACAAATAAACATGCAAGCAAGCAAGCAAGCAAAACAAACAAAAGTGCCAGGCATGGTGGTACATGCCTGTAATTCATGCAATTGGGAGGTTGAGGCAAGAGCACAGCATTTGTAAGTTTGAGGCTAGCCTGAGCTACATACTGAGTTCAAGGCCAGCCTGAATTTTACAGAGACCCTGTTTTAAAATTACAACAACTCTAAATGTCCCAAAACCAAACATATAGTAAAACAGCTGTTGGTGTAGCTCAGTGGTGTGGCTGGGTTCAATCTCCATTATCACAAAACAAACAAACAAAACCACAAATATTTTATATTTGTTTTAAAACATCCATACTGATTATCTCATTTAATTTTTTGATTATCTCATTTCATTCAAACAGCACTAAGAGAATTAAAGTGAATGCATATAGCTATAATTTATACAGGTTGAACCTAGGGTATACTACTTCCTGTGACCTCGTAAGTCATATGTCATAATTACATTTACTGATAGCATAAATCAAACCTGAATGAGAACTCTGAAACTTGCCAGATTAATTCCTTTATTTTTTCATTATCAAATGGAAGTTCTAAGTAACTATACAGTGAGTTTATATTTCAGATACAATTTTAAAAATAATTTTACTAAAAATAAAGACAAGTAAAAGTGGATCAAGAGAGATTAGAGATACTCAGCTTGTTAAGTCTATGAAAATATTTCAAAACATGGACTCTGAAATCCATTAACCTATATACATTTTTTAAACCAGAGGTATACATTATTTTTATCACCAGAAAACAAATAATCTTTGAAATAAAATATTTTCAAAATAAAAAAATTTAAAAAGGCTCAATGATGTAAGAGTAAATTCTGCAAAGCCAATTTTATAAAGGGCAAAGAAACTGACAATAGGAAGTAGACCAAGCAACGAAAGGAGAGTGGGAGGAGGAAGGGGAAGTAAAACGACTTGAGATGTACCAACTCAGAATGATGACCATCATCATTATGTACTGCAAACTTGGAACAGTAAAAATTTTAATTAGCACTTCTCCAAAGATATACAAATGGCCAATAAACACAAGAAAGAATGTTCAGTTATCATTAGTTATTAGGAAAATCATAAAATAGCATGTGCACTAGGAAGAGCTATATAATTTTTGAAAATGACAAGTGTTGGTTAGGATGTGGAGAAACTGGGACATTTATACTTTGCCTGTAGAAAATAGAATAATTCAGTGCTATGGAAAGAGCCTGGCAACTCTTTAATGATGAGTTATACAATTATCACATGATCCAGCAATTTTACTTAAAGATAAAGACCAAAAAGAATTTAAAACAAATGTTCAAGCATTTTCATACAATTATTCACAGAAGCACTGATTACAATTTTTAAAGTGAGAAACAATCTTCCATCAATTGATAAATGGATAAACAAAGGTGCTATATCCATCCATGAACCATTTTTCAGCTATAAAAATGAATAATATTGTTTCCTAACATGCTATAACAAAAACATGGTAAGTAAAAGAAGTCTGACACAAAGGTCACCTATTTTATAGTTTCATTTAGATGAAATATCCAAAAGAAATAAATCATAGACACAGCAGAATAGTGGTTGTCAGGCACGACGGAAGCGACTGTTTATTATGAAGACATGGTTTTCTTTGGGGTGATGAAAATATTCTGAAGCTAGACACAGGTGACGTCTGCACAACATTATGAATGAGCTAAATGGCACTGAACTGCACCTTTCATTTTTCCTTCTGGAACTGGGGACTAAACCCAGGGCTTTCGTCTTGAGCCACATTCCCACACTTTCTTGTTTTGAGACAGTGTTAACTTGTCCAGGTTATGAACTTACAATCTTTCCATTTGGACCTTTCAGAATGCAGGATTACAGAAGTGTGTCACCACAATGGATCAAAATATATACTCTGAAATGGCTGAACTGAAGGCTGCAGATGCAGCTCAGTAGCAGAATACTTGTCTAGGATCCTGAGACATTAGATCCAACCCAGTCTCCAGAAAAACAGTATGAAATAAATAAAATGGGTAAAATGGTATATCTGATTCATAAAAAAGGATGATAAATGATTCATCAAAACAGAAATGACTGAAAATCACTTAAATGAACTGTAAAATATTCAAACACATAATATCTATCATTAATCCTACTTCAAAGTGGTAGTATCAGGAAAAAAAATGATAATATGTCAATATTTACTAAGAGTCTAAAGTCAGTAATCCTGATACCATAGGTTTATTATCATAGTAATAAGAAAGTAAGTGCATGAAGAAAAATTCCACATGTCAAGAGTGGAGGTACATGTATGTAATCCTAGCACTCTCAGAAGTTAAGCCAGGAAGATTCTAAGTTTAAACTCAGTCTGAACAAGTTAGTAACATCTCATCTCAAAAAATATAAAAGAGCTGGGATGTAGCTAAGTGTGAAAACCCAGTTGAATCATCAGTTCCGGGGGTAAAGAAAGGGAAGCAAAAACCTCAAATAACACTCTTAATTTATAAAAACACAGTAAAATTAATTTGGAATAAAGAGGGAACTGCTTTAAAAGTTGTATAGTTCTAAAGAAAAGGAATAATTAATAAATGGTACAATTCCTACCATTCAGCCCAAGGTCCCCTTTCACATGTAAGGTACAGTTGTACAGCATTCCAGAGTCTAAGAGCAGCTGATCGTTGACTGGTAAGTTGTTTTAGCATATTATTATACCTCAAATTCTCCTGGCGTGCTTTTCGATTAAATGGCTCCACAAAAAACTCCTAAAAGGAACAGCAGTTAAGAGTAGTGAATCATATATTTAGAAAAATTTTAAACTGAATCAATAAAACCATGGAATATGAGAAAAATAACTTGCTAGGATACTTTTATTTAATTGCAATAATTGTCTTTGATACAGTATGATGTAATTCTAGCTATAATTATTCAGATTATTTTAAAACTAAAAATATAACAATAATAAACTTGTAAAGAATTTTAAAAGCAAAGTGTCTCAGCACATGATTTTATTTTATTTTTTGAGACAGAATCTCACTTTTATAGTTCAGGCTGGATCTGAGCTCACTATGTAGCCCAGGCAAGCCTCGAACTCACAGCAATCCTCCTGCCCCCCAGTTCTGGGATTACAGGCATGAGTCACCATGCCCGGCATTGTGATGTGTGGTACTGATTGCTGATGGGCTTGAGTCACCATGCCCAGCAATACGGTATGTGGTCACTGGGGAATGAACTAGGGATGTTGCACTTGCAAGGCAGACGCTGGAACCACTGGGCTAAATCTCAGCCCTTTATTTTATTTAATACAAGATAATTAACTTTCCACTATCAGGTGAAATAATTTTTCTTTGGAATCCTTTTATTAGGAATCTGGAATAAGACTCAAGTTTGAAGAAAGAAAGAAAGAAGAGTAATCACATTTCATTCCACCACCAATCTCTTAAAAGGCAATGACAAGGGGCCAGGATTTAGTTCAGTGGTTCCAATGTCTGGCAAGCACAAGGTCCTGAATTTCATTCCCAGTAATCACATACAATGCTGGGTGTGGTGATTCATGGCTGTAATCACAGCACTTGGGAGGCAGAGGCAGGAGGACTGCTATGAGCTCAAGGTTAGGCTGGGCTACATAATGAGTTTTGGCAATGACAAAAATAATAAATCACTGCAATGAAAAAAATCACATCATACACTGCTCCTCTGAACAGCATCTTAGCTAGCAAATGAATTTATATACTTATTTTAGTTCTTAGGATAAAAGAGACTGATTAATAGTTTCTACCAAAATCTGACTTTAAGCCTTGAATTGAAAGATATATATATATATTTCATTGGTTTTTTCGTTTGTTTTCTAACACAGGGTCTTAAATATAAATCAGGCTGACCTTGAACTCACTATGTTGCTGACGTTGTTCTCAATCTCACAGCAATACTTCTGCCTCAACCTGCCAAGTACTACAATTACAGGCACAGACCACCACTCCAGGTTCTAAAGTTTTCTAGGACAAGTGGTAAGACTGACTTATCTCACAATGATATTCACGTTTTGGAACCAGAATGACAGCATTAAGTTTTTATTTTGTTTTTTTGGGTTTTTTTTTTTTTTAATCTTTATTGGTACATTACATATACGCATCATGATTGCACTCCATAATGGGCATTTGTACCAGTATAAGTATTAAGTTTCTCAAACAAATAAAAGCTAAGTTATAAAAAACAGTTAAAGACATGGATAAAGCACAAAGGCAACACATCTGACAGCATGGATTTTGTCTTCTGCTTGTATGCCAATTTTTCCTGCACCATTTATTAGAAGCTACCTTTCTTCCACAGAACACTTGGCCCCTTTGTCAAAGACAGGTGGCTGAGTGTGTTGGAGATGGTTTTTGTATCTTCTAATCTATTCCACTGAAGGTCAGGCCTGTTTTTATTGCTGTTTTTTGTTTTGTCAGCATCCTGCTTTTTTTGTTTTTTAAACACAGTACCTCTGTGATATAATTTCAAGTTAGGGACTGTAATGCCTCCTGTTGTGCCTTTGTTGCCTTTGCTATTTAAAATCAAGAATAAGACAAAGATGTCCACTGTCACCACTCATATACAATATAGATCTGGAAACATTAGCCAGAGCAATTAGACATAGTGATTCTTGTCATAAGGTTAATTTATAATGTCAATACTTTAAGTTGTCACATTAAGACTAATAATAATCCAAATTAATTTTTGAATTCTGCCCTAAAATACGTCCAAACTGTCTTTTAATATTTTGTTTTGACAGAGAATACTAGTCTGGCAAAAAAAAGTTTGGGAACCAGTGATTTTTAATCACTTAGAAGACAATTCATGGATCCCTTGGTATACTATAAAAACACCAAAATACTTTCCCAGAATACATATGTGATTGGCAGTAAAAATAAACAACAAAACATCATGGTTAGCTCTTCTCTCATACTGAAACAAGCTGGCATGCTGAACACAGGACACTGTTGCTGGCTCAGTCCTCATTTTTACCTTCAGAAGGGTATGCATTCTAGATATGGTAACCTTCCAAGCAGTCCTGGCTACAACATAGGATCCAGTTCACAGGTGAACTAGCTAGCGCCCCCAACTCTAAACTTTGCTTTTTTAAATTTCTTGAGGTAAAAATTTACAATTATAAAGTTGAGGGCTTTCTCCCTTTCTAACAAGCACACAGTGCTGTATGTTTCCCTCTACACACTGATACATATTGAGCCTTCTTAGAGGTATCTGTTAATAGACTTTCAGTTTTATAAACTAATTTAACATACTCATTACATAAAGAATTTTTTGTAGTAATATTCAGTTGTTTGTGATCAGCTGTTTTCTTTCCAATTCTGAAACAATTATCAGACAAACTACTGTTTTCAAATTTCAGGCTTATTAGTAATCTCATTTGAATTTTTTTTCCAGTAGAAGGGATGGAACTCAGGACCTTGTAGTAGTGAGGCAGGGGTGGTGCCTCTGAGCTACATCCCTGGTCCTCATTTGAACATTAAATGCTTGGAATCAATATGAAAGGTGCAGGTCAGTGGTAAAGCAATTGCCTAGCATGCAGAAACCTCTGGGTTTGACCCCTTGCACTGTAAGACAAAATAAAACACAGAACAACTTTTACCTGAAATTTGAGCTTGCTTTCCCCTCCTTCCCGGTCTCGTTTATGCATATTCACCATTAAGGCTTCATAACAATCCTTCCAATAAAATGCCATGTTCTCATGACCATGGTAAAATGTATGTGTTTCATACTGCTTCATATAAGGAACAATCTTATTTAAAAAAAAGAATATACAAACTTTGATATATACATTTGTGAAAATGATAAATCAGTTGAACACTGTTGCTCAAAAAAGATAAAACTTACATATTTCTCAATGTAAACTTGCCATTCATTTGAATTGCAATATTCTTGAAAATCTTCAAAAAATGAGGAGCTGCCATTGGTAAAAGGTAAAGAAGGCAGGTGCAAGTTCATGAAGAGAAGTTCATAAATTTTAGACACCAGAGTACGGACAAGAGGAATCAGGAATGAGTAGGTTTCAGTCTGCTCTTTGATTGATTGACTAAGAACACGTTCCAGCTTTCCTAAAATATAACATGCTTCCTCCTGGCTTTCAATCACTTTGGTCTGAAGAAGGGTATTTAGCTTGGCTGACGCCATTGCACAAACCTGTACACAGATGAGAAAGAGTAGAATGAAGCAGAGTTTAGTGACAGCAATCGCTTTGCCTTGCTCCACAAATTCAGACTTGTGAACATTAACCGTCAAGAATGATGAACTGCCTCAGATCTTACTTCTAAGCTATAAATAAGCCTGCCACATTTTCATAGATATCAGCATTCAACATGAGACTGTGGGATGAGGAACAAAGATCTACAGCAACAGTTAGAATCACAGAATCAGGATTTGAACGAGTTCGTCAAACTGCAATACTCACAGTGAGAGGCAAAGATCAGATGATACCTGTACACTGAATGTATGGTTGGGAAGGAACACTAAGCACATGGAACCTGAAACTTACCTGGGCTGAAAGCTTGTCTGGAGGGATTCAGTACCTCATTTCCAAAGCTATTCATTATACATGCAATCTAACAAAGGCATTTGACTTTCTGCTCGGATATAGAAATACAAGAGACTAAAGGAAGGCTTCTATCACTCATTACTAGAACAAAACCTTTCTCTGGATGGGAATGAGGTACCATAAAGGCCTAGTTATTGTTGGTGGCCATTCTGTGTTTATAAGGCAGGCCAGCTTAAGACAACAGCAAAACTGGAAGCACATCAATTTAACTGAACAGAGCCGTGACTGAATCCTGCTTTAACTATTCTTCACTATGGAATTCTCAACTATTCGAGCTACAAAAGCTTTACATTTAAGTCCTTTTGAACTAGTGTTTCTGTTATGTGGAATAATAGGTACTCTGATACATAGGAGCAGGTATATACAGGTCTGAGTCCTTAATGAAAACCTAATTACCCTTAAAATTCTCAAAGAAAATACATAGCAAAGTAGAAGTCCAGGCAAAGGACTACTCTAGATTACTAGTAATGGTTGGTTATAAAAACTAATAAGGAAAAGTAAGTAAAGTGATTAAAGGTACTCATTTTCTTTAGTCTGCAGAAAGATCTAAGCCTTAAAAACCAAACTACAGAAAATGACAATATTGTGCCTTCTTCTTTGTTCTGATTTTGGATATAATTATATCCTGAAATAAAGAAAAGCAATATAAAATCAATTATCAGAAGTTGAAACACTTTAGAAATATATTTGTGGTAAAGGCTGGTCTTGACTGTGTAAACAGCTCTCTTCAGGCAAAAAAAAATTTTAACAAAGCAAACAGCACTGGATAAAGTAATCTCAAACATGGTCCAAGGCTTCAACTTCTTTACTACAAAGCGAAGTTCTTCCACAATTCTTATATCAAACATGCTAATGTCTGGGATTTTTTACTATATGTTTGAAGAAATACTGTTTACATAAAACAGTGAAGCCAGGTGCAGTGGGGCACACTTGTAAACCCAGATACTCAGGAGAGTGATAGCAAGTTCAAGGTGAGCCTAGGCCATCTATCAAAACTCTCAAAATAGGGCTAGGAATTTAGTTCAGTGGTTCCAGCACCTGTCTTGTAAGCACAAGATCCAGGGTTCAATCCCTGGTAACCACATACAACAATGCCGAGCATGGCAACTCATGCCCACCAGCAATCAGTACCACATACCACAATACCTGGCATGGCGGCTCATGTCTGTAATACCAGCACTCGGGAGAGAGAGGCAGGAGGATTGCCCAGAATTCAAGACTTGCCTGGGCTACACAGTGAACTCAGGGCCAGCCTAAACTACAAAGGAAGATACTGTTTCAAAAAAACTAAAAAAAAAAAAAAAAAAAAAATCGAATGCTCAGTGCTTTGATTTTAGTATCGTAACATTAAGTAAACTGAGTTTACTTAAAAATCTGAAACTACTTTTAATAAATACATTATAAGTTACTTGACTGAGTTATTTTTGGACAGAGACATTTATTTCTTCCTGACCTGAGCTCCATTAAAGAATACTGCATTAGAGTAAAAAACACTTTATCAGCTCTCAGGAGGTTAAAGTTGGAGGACTATTCTGTTCAAGAACAACCTGGCAAAATGACCAATCTGTGACTAAATATGGGCAGATGAAGAGGACTAGTCTTACCTGTGGATGCTGCAATCCTTTATTTATCAGGTGTTAGTAGAGGTCATACAAAGGGATTGACATTGGATATTTAATGGTGAACTATAAAGACATTTTGTTTTAGGAAATTTCAGCAAATTAAAAAAAAAGTGAAACTGCAATAAAAAAGGGTTCTACCATCTAAAATAAGTAACTACTTAGACATTATGCTAGCTGTACCTGTTTTAACCTTCGTTAGGCTGACATTAATGAAAAAGAAAAAAAAACAAAAAAACAAAAAAAACCCAGCCTCATTCTATTTTAGGAGGAGAAAATGAAAAAGAATACATCTTATGTTCAATCTGTCTAGTGATTTATGTTATGATGTGAGGATATAGTTTGAGTGGAATTACTAGATGGAGTATAGGCATTTTTAAAGTTTTTAGTTCATATATTTTCTTTTTTTTTTTTTAATTATCTTTATTGGTACATTAAATATACACATCATGATTGCACTCCATAATGGGGATTTGTACCAGTATAAGACACAACTTAATTCTCATGTTTTCCCATAGCCCCACCCACCCTATCACCCCCCCATATATATAAAATTTGTTTCCTTACTTTTTTGTTACAATCTCAACATTGTCCCCTTTCACCTTATTTTACATTGAGCATTTTCTATTTCACAATATATAACATACAATGCTAGGACTCATTTACATCTTCATTTTCTCATACCAGAGAAAAGATGCGATATGTA
>PVIR01014601.1:26124-40015 GCA_004026965.1 Petromus typicus | reverse complement strand
TATTCTTACCTAGTCAGTAGAAGGTGGGGTTGAGTCAGAATAGGCAAGTAACCGGAGATGTGACTTGAAATGGTGTATTTCTCTACCTTGCTCTTTGCTTCTGCCTCTGCTTCTTTTCCTCCAGAAGGTGAGCAGTTCTCCCTCACAGCAGGCCCATCCCCCATGAGATTTCTGTGTTGGAACCAGCCAAGTATGAACTGAAACTTCCAGTACCATGAGCCAAATAAATCTCTTTGTCTTTAAGTGATAATTATCAGGCATTTTGTCTAGAAAAGTTATCTGATTGTGGCATTTAGAGGCCTTCTGAACAATTCCTGTAAACAGTTTGGAAAAGTTTAAAGTTTCAAGCTAGACAAACCAAGTAATGCTGAGCCAAACTCCATGGGCAATACTGTTAAGAACTCAGAAGGTCAGAATGATAGTATGAATGCAGATGGTACAGGCCAGGCTCCAGAGATCCCAGCTAGAAGCAACAACCTCATTGGCAGTTGGACTACAGGCCATATGTGTTATGCATTATCAGAAAATCCATCTATATTTTGTTTATGTTTTGAAACTTTACAGAAGACTAAGATTAAGGGTGGCACACCAATAAATGTGGCAAATACACTCAATAATTGAGCCTGCAGCACATACATTTCTCCTAGTTACCAGCCATATCTACTATGAGGAGCAGGATCAAAGAAACAAAGTTGAGTAGTTTGAAAAATTTTGTTGCTAAACAGAAAAAATTACTTGTGTCACTGAAGCCTAAAAAGTTTTGTAAAGGGTAGATTGATTGCTAAAAAAAATGAACATTAAAAAGAAGCCAAGTACTTTGTATCAGGAAAGTAGAAAATATGCATTTAGGGCTTCCCAGAAATAAGCAAGACCTTTGCAAGTGTTGAGGTATAAAATAAAAAGAACTTGCTATAAATTGAGAGCTTCAACGAACCATGCTTTAGAAGGACAAACTCCAACTTGGTTCTCTAGGATTTGGTATATACTGTTTTTAAGTTTAGGAAGACCACAAAGTACCATTTGCATTCTGTGTGGCAGCTGCCATCTTCTGGAAAGAGAAAGAGTCAATCAGATCCTAAAGTAAGCTGTGGTGAAACTTTTTCAAGAGGCAACTGAGTTTGGGCTCTGATTGCTGCTCATGAGGATTGTAACATGCCCAGAACTGGGTTGTTTGAGCCTATCTGAGATATTACATGGGAGATCATTTCTGTCATCTAATGTGATAGTAGACCAACATCACAAGACTTTTATAATATTTCTTTAATCTGGACCAAGTACATCAGGCTATTCAAATGTTTGGAACAGAATCCTGCCAGCTCCTGGCCCAGAGAAACCACCTACTGTCTATCCTTGAGAACAAATGCTTGTAAAAACTTGGCAAGAGGGGACACACATTGACTAATTAAAGACAAAATGGAAAAGCACCTTTTCAATAATCTTTGCCACACCACTACAATAAAGATGGTAGAGAGAAATGATTGGATCCCTCTCTCTAGAATAAAGCAAGTCCCACCTAAACTGCCTGAAGAAAAACATCACCATAGAGTGAAAGCAACTCCTGTGAGCCTCTGTAAGACTTGAGATGTTTCTTTAAAAAGCAAGAGTCTGGTGCTGCTACAGGAAGTGTGGAAATCTGGCCTGCTCCTCTTATTTAGGCTAATAGTGAAGTTTCTTTCTCCTGTCATTTTGGCAGCTCAGTGGCCATGAACTCTTCTCTCATTTCTGACAGGTCTTTCTTTCTTCAACACAGCTAGTGAGCCACAACACATTAAGGAAGCTGGGCAGCACATAATCCTCAGTAAGTAGGTTGTAAAGCCCTGTCCAGACCGAAGAAGCTATAGAAGACAGAGACGTCCACTCCCTGTCTCTCAGGGGGAAATGACATGGGAAATAGGGTATGGCTTGATTGGTTGGAGAGAACAACATAGAATCCCAGCATTGCCTCTCAGTGCCTTTCTCTCTATATATATTTTTTAAAATATATTTATATTATATATATATATTTCTCTCACTGCCTATATATATATATATATATATATATATATATATATACACATATACATATATTCCTCTCACTGCCTATATGTGTGTGTGTGTGTGTGTGTGTGTGTGTGTGTGTATTCTTTCAGGTTTTTCGAGAGATTTGGAAACCATAAAAGGACACAGAAGACAAGAAGACTTCACTATCATGGCTTTCCTCATGAAAGCTCACCCAGTATCTTCCAGGGTGTACTTTGGTCAAAGCTTGCTCTATAGAGTCAGTTTCTCACTCACTCTTCCCTCTACTTTTTCAAATAAACATGGTCATCATTTTTTTTTAAGTTGTGCAAGTTCAGGAAATGTGACTCTACAATGGCAATATGTGAACAACGAGAGTGGAACCAAAAGTACAGTGTAGACCCCAGAAATTTGGAAAAGCTGAGAATGTGCAATCTCTGAGGAAAGCTGTGGGCAGCTGGTGAGCCAGACCACAACAGAAGCCCCGAGATCTGCAACTGGCAATACCGTGGGGGTGGGGCATCCCAAGCCCTTTGGAGTTCACATCTCATCCCAAGTTGCCCCAGATGCTGGATATAGAAAGAAGTACAGGAATTAATGTTTTCCCTCCTGGGACTAGGTTTTTCTACATATGGCCTGTAGTCCAAATTTCTAAATTTCTAGGTTTTTCTTGGGCATAATTTCTCAATACCACACATTCCTTTCTTTAAAAAAAATTTTTTAACCCTCTGTCATTGTATGTCAGCAGTTTTTAAGTTTCTTTTCTATTTTTAGAGAGGCTCACAGGCAAGCGATTCCCTTGAGCCTTCGAGGAGACTTTAGACATAAACTTTTCAGCATTGCTAAATCTGTTAAGATTTTGGCAACTCCTAGATATGAATTAAATGAACTTTGCATAAAGTGCTATATGTGGGTCTTTTAGAGGCTATGGATGAAATGTTCTGATGTAGATCAAGAATGTCCTGCAAAGTCCTCATGGACTCATAGTTGAGGCTTTTGGGAGATGATCAAATCCTGAGGGATGTATAACTGAGTTGCTGCTAAGGAAGTGGGGTTTGGTCAGAAGAGGCAGGACTTGGAGAGTGTTACATACTTTTCTTTCTTTATTATGCCTTATCTGGTTTTATATCAAGGAAATCCTAACTTCACTGAATATGTTTGGAAGAATTACTCCCTCTTCTACTTTTGGGAATAATAAATAGCATTGGTATTTATTATTCAAATGTTTAGTAGAATTCAATAGCAAAACTCTAACCTGAGCTTTTTTATTTTTTAATTTTTGATTTTTTAAAATAGGGTCTTGCTGTGTAGTTTGGGCTGGGCTCAAACTCACTATGTAGCACAGGCTGGCGTAAAACTTGTGGTAATCCTCCTGCATCAACCTCCCAACTGGTGAAATTATAGGCGGGCACCACCATGCTTGGCTTCCGAACTTTCTTTCGATGGGAAATGGGTATTGCTAATTTAATCCCATCATTTGTTGCTGTTCTGCTCAGCTTTTATATTTTTTCATAATTCAGCCTTCAAAAAGTATATCGGTCTGTGAATTTGTCTATTTCTCCTAGATTATCAAATTTCTTGTCATGGTTTTTCTTTTAGAAAAATCTTCGACACTTTTTATTTCTGTAATGTCCCCTTTTTATTTGATTTTAGTTTGAGTTTAATTTTTCTTTTCCCTAATATAGTAAGGGTTTGTCAGTTTTGATTCTTTGTGAAGATTTTTCTTTATTTTATTCACTTTTTCCTTGTCAACCTTGATTTATTTATTTCTACTGTGCTTTTCATATTTTCATTTACTCTACTAATTTGCAGTTTGGTTTTTGTCTTTCTAGTTTCATGACATGTAGCAGCAGTTTATTTGAAATCACTAAATTTTTAAATGTAGACATAAATTTATATAAATAACTTCCTTTTCTGTACTCCTTCGGTTTTATATCATAGGCTTTAATATGGTGTCTCTCCACATTTTCACTTGTTTCAAGACATTTTTAATTTTTTACTGAATATGGCCATGGTCCATTTTTGTTTTAAAAACTTGAGTTTAGTTTCTGTGAGGGCATTGATAGCAGGTATGTATCAGATGGATGTGCAAAGCTAAGAGTTTTTAGGAGCCACACACGGCAAAACTCCCAGAATGTATGGTTAGAAATTAAAAGCCTGGGAGCCACACGTCCAAGTGGGGTTCAATGCATTACCTTTTGAGTGAGTGTTCTGGTATTTTGTCCTCTGCAAACTCTAATTTATCATTTACATTGGTCCCAAGGTCAATCATTTAACAGGGCACCCTAATCTTCCCTTGTCATTCCATGAATTGCTGTCCAGATATCCTTCTTTTGTCTTTTAACTTTGCTTCCTGGTTCGATAGACAGAAAGCCACAGAGGCTTCAGTTCAAGGTTGTTTGAGACCTTCTCAAGATGAGGGTTCTCAGTTAAAAGCAGCCCCTCTGGGTCCTCTTGGATATGGATCGGACATTGACTTTGAGTAAACTTTGAGCTAATCTTTCATCCATCTGAGCTGTGTCACACTCATCAGCTGGGACAAGTGGTACCCCATGTGAAGAATGTGTGAGGAGTAAGTTGGTACAACTCAGTGCAAGAGGGCCAGCCTCCTATGGGCTGGGAAAGCAACTTCACATCCCACCCTGGGGGCGAGACAAAGGTTTCCACAGAATAGCCTGGTTTACTTCAGTGAGTCACATGTTAGGCTTATCAGCCCAGAGATCTTCTAGCTGTCCAGTTGCTGAGTGAGTGGGAACAGCTTATTTGTTCCCCTCTTTGCTCTTTTACTTCCTATCATATGGTGTGGTTCAAACCTTATCCAAAAACAAAAAGTAATTTTAGCAACATTTTACTAGGTCTTTTAAAGATATCTGGATGTAAATTTTCCAAACATCATTTTATTAAATTACTGATAGTTACTCTGCAGCAGTGCCCACATTTTCCTCTGTAGGACAGCTGGAGGTGTAGGACTGGGGACAAATAGGCCCAAAACTGACACAGCCATTCAGTCCTGTAAAACCTGCACTCCTTGCTTTCTGACGTCTTTGCATGGCTGCTACTCAATATACTCAAAGGAAGTTCCTCTTAAAAAGCTTTCTGCTCTTCTTTTTTTTTTAATTTTTTTTTTTTGAGACAGGGTCTCTGTAGTTCAGGCTGGTCCCGAACTCAGACTGGAGCTCAGCAAACTTCCTACCTCTGCCTCCCGAGCGCTAGGATTAAATGCATGAACCACCACACCCGGCAGTATGTGGTACTGATTACTGGTGGGTGTGAGTTACCATACCCAGCATTGTGGTAGATGGTTATTGGGAGTCAAATGGGGGACCTTGCACTTGCAAGGCAGGTGCTGGAACCACTGAGCTAAATCCCAGCTCCTTCTCCTTCTAGAAGCCCCCTCCCACCTCTGACCATCTAAGGGACCAAAAAAGCTGTCTAAAGGGGGAGACTCTAAAATTATAATACCATATGCCAATTAGACTTTGTTTTTTACCAAAAAAAAAAAAAAGTAAAAGAAAAAGAAAAAATAGGGAAAGGAAAAGAAAATAAAATAGGAAAAGAAAGTAACAATCGGAAAAATAGCAAAAGGAAAGCAGTCCTCCTACCTCTGCCTCTTGAGTGCTGGGATTACAGGCGTGAGCCACCACGCCCGGCACTGTGGTAGTCTCCACGCCCAGTATTGTTCTATGTGGTTACCAGGGATAGAACCGGGGCCCTTCCACTGAGCTAAATCGTGTGCCCATGAAAAAATATTTTTTAAAACAAAAAAAGAGAAAGCTAAACAAAAGTGAAACCAAAAGGTTATGCTAAACTGGGACAAATTTATCAGGAAAATGAAACCCCATCAGTGTTTTTTATGAAGGTCCAATTACACACATTTGAGCCCCAAACTGCAAAGCTGTTATGACTGGAGATCCACTCTGAGAAAGGTTTTGGCCTTGATCATCTTCCTGCCCTGGAGATGGTGAGGACACAGCTCTCACGCTCCAGGTTAGTTCTTTCTCCGTGACCGTGACTGCGGCTTTCCAGGACCAGGTTTCCAGGGTGATGGGCCCCTCCCCTCCTACCGCCCGGAGTGAAGCCAACCTTCACTTATCTCTCTTCCATATTCTTTAAACCGGTCTAGATTTGACTCTCAGCCTCTCAAGAAATATAAATATTATAGTCCAAAGTCACCAACCTTTCTACCTTTGGTCAGAAATGGAAATTAAGTCCTTTCACTTCCCTCTCCCCGCTGCTTCACATGCAAACTAACTGGCTTTTACAGCACAGGTATGTTTATTAATAAAACAAAAAATAGTCCTAGGGATCCTTATGAATTTACTAATAGTTTTAAACAGAAGCAGGTCTATTTCAACAAGATAGTCAGCCTAAGTCCTTCTTGTCTTTGCTTTCACAGGTATAAAAGTTTTTGTTTCTGATTTTTATTTTAGAGATCTCTGTTAATTATCAAAAATTCTGGCTCGGGCCAGGGAGTTAGCTCAGTGGTTCCGGCGCCTGTCTTACAAGTTCAAGGGCCCGGGTTCGATCCCTGGAAACCACATGCAATACTGTACGTGGAGACCCACGCCCAGCAGCAACCAGTACCACATACCACAGTGCCAGGCGTGATGGCTCACTCCTGTAATCTCAACACTCAGGAGGCAGAAGCAGGAGGGTTGCTGAGTTCGTGCCTTGCCTGGGCCAGGGAGCTCAGGACTAGCCTGAGCTACAGAGCAAGACCCTGTACCCCCCCCCCAAAAAAAAATAGTACTAGCTAGGGCTGGGGATTTAACTCAAGTGGTACTGCACCTACCTTGGAAGCACAAGAGCCAGACTTCAAACCCTGGTACCATCAAAAAGAAAACAAAAACCAGTTCTAGCTAGTCTATTTACAGGTATAAACCTAAAAGCAACTGTCATGTGTTTGTGTATTTGTCCCTCAGTTTAAAATGTAGTAGTTAAAATACTTGCAGCTGCTTCATTTATGAAAAATTTTGTTGAGGTCAACAATTTCTTTTTAGTTTTACCTTTTCATTGTTCTGAGATTTCCATGGAAAAACTATTTGTATAAGTTTTCAGAATAACCAAACTTATTTAACACATTATCAGAGTAGACTAACAGTCTCAATTTTACACAGGAATACAAGACCTTAAGTTTAATAACATAAAGTTTGCATGTGATTTAGGTTCATATGTGTGTTTCAGTGTGTTAACTTTTAAGTATACATTATGTTCCAAAAGTTCTACTTAAGTTGACTAATAGATAAACATTCAACACATTATCTCAAATGTTTGTGGTTCATACACCTTAATAATAGGTTAATTTCAATCAACCAGTAAAAGTGTCTTTCAAATTGGTAACATATTTCCATAACATGTTCTTAAATAACTAAGACAATATAAAAAATCTATTTTATAAGTACAATATCTATTATTGTCTGGGTACCATAACTGAATAATGTTTCTTGGTCAAAGATAATATAAGTAGATAGCTTTAAATCATTGTTATCTAATATGATAGGTAATCTAAAATAATTGGTTTTGGCTGCTATTAAAAGGTCAAGATTTTTTGTTTTTGGTTTTTTCCCTATATTGAGTTTAATCAACAGTTATTTTTCAGGCCAAGGACAGAGCTCAGCGGCACTACACCTGACTGTACTGAGTTTGAACCCCTATAACAAAGAAAAAATTGTTTTCTAGAACATGCTTTTCTAAAAATATTGACATGCTCTTGGTTAAACTTTTGAAACTAAATTTAAGGAGAGGTTCTATAATTTACCAGAATAAGTTTCTTGTGTCCTCATCATTAGGTTTTTGATTACCAAAAGGTGAGCTTCAAAAGTTAAAGACTAATTGAATCTTAACCTATAAAATGTTTTAAATAATTTTTCTCATGACTGGTTAAATACAAACTGTTATCTTAGTTTATGACATAACTTGTATACATGGACTATATATATATATATGTGCATGTATATATGCATCTAAAAAGAAACTATACTATGAGTCTAAGTTTTAAAGTTAAGTTCATAGTGTTGAGTAATAAGTTTACTATATACAAAGTAAAAGTAATAGGTTCTGTCTTGTAGAATGGATATTTAAACTTTAAACATGTAAAATTTGATATCTCTTTAAACTTAGTCCTACCATTCTAAGTTGATCTACTTTATGGCAAATATTTTATTATAGAAATGAGGCACACTTATATGTCATTTTATAAGTCTATTTGTGGTCATTAACATGTCTTCCAAAATTTATCAGAGCTATAAAGATGTCTACTACTTGTCAATAAAGTCACACCTTATAAAACCTGTTAGAGTCCAAAATTTATCCTAGAAGTGAAAGTTAAATATATGAAACGATTTATATAGTAGTGATACCAACTATTGTTAACCTCACAGTATATTAAATCATACATTAGTGTTTTCTGAGTGTACAAGCCTTCAAAGATACAAAACTAAAATATCACACTGCTAATTTCCAGATTAAAATTTTTCATAATGGTAAATTTTTTAGGCTAAGCATCTGACTGTCCTTTATTTGTGTTTCAGCTATTTGTGATAAAATGTACACATCAATCCAGCATGATATAGCCAGCCAGATGATGTGAATACTGTTTCATGCTTATGTTTTTGTGATTATTATATAATTATGTTGTAACAGTTAAAAATACCCACAGTCCAGACAATATCACTAGCAATTAAAAGTTTAAAGGTTAATAGCTTATAAAGCACATCTGTGGACAAGCGCATTCTTTTTAAATGCCATTCTGGTAGAGGAGGATGGTTAAAGATAGCACATTAGGTTAAAATGTTCTTATGCCATTTAAAATTTCATAATTAAAGATAACTGACTAAAAATTTACTCTGTACTAAGATAAACATTTAAATGTGTTTCAGAGATAATGAAACCTAATAGTTCTAATATAATAATGTCATCATGATTGTCACGCTAAAATATTATGCTGCATTTGGTCTCAGCTTCCTCTGTAAAACTTTATAATTGTTATCTGTTAATATTCTGCAGAAATTCAATCTCTAAGATAACCGTGTTTAATAAAATCTACTCCTCTAAGAGGAGTCAATTCCTGTAGCTTAAAAGGCAATAAAATTTGACAAATAGATGTGACTCATTATGAATCTTTTGGCAAACTTAATATATATTCATATCTCTGTTGATACCTACTACAGTGACTCTAAAATCCCACTCCAAAGCCGATTCCCTTTAACCAGTGTCAGCCTAGAGTGCCAAAGGGCCACCCTACAGTCCTTTATTAGTAATCCACCAGTCACCCTCTACAACACAGTCCTTCAAATCTACCTGGGAAGAGATGAAGCAACTCTCCACACAGGCCGAACAAATGCTCCTAAAACCCAGCATCCCTTTCACCCCCAACAACCTCAACCTGCCAGTGCTAGCACAAGTTACCCGTAACTCTAATATGACAGAGGTAAAAGGCTTGCCATTTGTTCTGCTTCTGTTTAACTGTATACCAAAAGGGAGGGGCATGATACATTTGACATACCTACTTACACCTTCTGATTTTGATATGGTTAACTGGGAGCCCCCTCTGTCCTCCGAGGATACTTCTTAGGATGATAGAGTCCGGATGCTCCTCCCAGCTCGTTAAGAGATCATGATAAAAATTATGCTGGATACACTACAGGCTGGCATTTACTATGCCATGAATGGAACTTTTTTGGCTGAAGGTGTCTTCTCTGTATTGTCACTAAGGACACCTCCAGTAATCACTGTATTACCTTTCAGTATCAGTAGAATATGGATCATGTTTTCCTTGTGTCTAATCATATTGAACAGGTCCTTCATCAAGTTTTCATTAATACTGCCAAAAACCTAGGCTCCTCTGTGTCTGGAAGGCACCTTCCTCAGTCCAATATTTTCATCTTTGGGTGCCTACAAGAGATGACCTATATTTGTGTTGCTTCACCGATCTCTATTGTTCATCTTTTTTATAACCTAGCCCTAGAAAACTAGGGATCCCACCATCCTATGTTGTTACAGTCAAATCAAGCTAGAATTATAGTTTGTTTTTAATTACAGCAGCAGCCCTCCCTTACAGAATCCTAGGCTTGCTGGGCCTTTATAATGTCTTTCTTCTGCCACCTATTTATATTCCATTTTTAAAATCTTACGGAATTTAGTTATTCCTTTCTTCCCTCGCACTACGAAAATCAGCAGTTATCACCATATGGATAACTTCACGTGGGTTGCTATGGTACCTTGGATCATCTCATGGTCCGTATCTGCTGTCCACACATTTTGGTCCTCACTATGGAGGAACCAACTTTCACTTTGTACATTTTATTCAGTCCTCCACACCAGTCTTTTAAGGCTCCCAATATTACCTTGCCTACAAACTCCACACAGCTCACCTCATGTGTCAATAAGAATAATGTATCCCAATTGATTATTACTCATATCATAGCACTTAGACTAAAGGCAAAGCCTAGCTCCCCAACAACCTTCCACATGACTGGGTGAGAGACTCTGCTCTCAACAATTCAACCTCTCAGACAAAAGGCATTTAGGGCAGTAGAGCAGTGACAATGCTGGCAACCACTGTTGGCTCAGCAACCATCGGCCTAACTCATTCCATCTAAACTGCCCAAACTGTAACAGCTCTTTTCAAAATATAACTTTTGAGCTCTCAGCTCAGCCCTGTCCTGGTAAGGGAACTTTACAAAGATTCAAAACCCTTGAGGCAACTTAGAAATTATCAGCAAGCTCTTTGAACACATAATAGGCTCAGCTGTGATGCTGATTATCATCCATGTGCATCACTCCTATTCCATTTAATCATTCTGAATCCTCATAAGGAGGTCCAGTGCCTTCTCTGGGGCGCTTTTCATACAAATCTAGACAGAGAAATTACTGGTCTTCGGGGACAACTTCAGGCCCAACTTTATAATCTTAAAAAGAAAGTCATAATATTACTTTAGATTATCTCAATGATATTGCAGGACAACTTCAGGCCCAACTTTATAATCTTATAAAGAAATTCATAGTATTACTTCAGATTATCTCAATGATATTGCCTATTGGCTGAATCCCAAAAGCTAGTTCTCCGGTCTCAACTTTTGCATTTAGAAATGGCCTGCCATTAGTATAATTTTATTTTTGCTCTTTCTTGTAATCCTGAACCCTCTGTATATTACTTCTGCAGCCAGTACATGCTACATCTTCCATTTACATGAGAAAGAAATAAATAACATGTTTGTGTGGATATATAGGATTTTATTACCCATAGCTAAATCAGACAGGAATTAGTGAATGGAAAACAAAGCCCACAGAGAGACTACAACAGAAACTAGACAGAAAATAGTGGTCATAGAGAAGAACAGAATGAACTAAGGTCAGCTAGACTGATCCAGGATTTGGGCTTTTCCAGGGGAAATCATTTCAGTGAAATTGGGTAGTTGAATGTATTGACAACAAAGGGGTTAAAGAGACATACCATGAAATCTGTGCTGGGTAGCAAATGAGACCAGAGGCACCAGTAGTGAAAAAGGAAATGATGTGGTAGTTTTAAATACATTTACATGTAAAGTCTTTGATGTCCCTTCCTCTAAAGCTAGGGAACACTTTCTCTTAACTTGAGTATGACTTTTACTTAGTGACTTGTTTCTAATGAATAGAAAAAAGTAACTTAAGTGATTGTGTGTGTGTGTGTGTGTGTGTGTGTGTGTGTGTG
Organism: Petromus typicus; assembly: GCA_004026965.1. Taxonomy (NCBI): domain Eukaryota; kingdom Metazoa; phylum Chordata; class Mammalia; order Rodentia; family Petromuridae; genus Petromus; species Petromus typicus. The sequence goes on along the minus strand of PVIR01014601.1, from coordinate 28,326 downwards.
TTACTTTTTCTTTTGTTGCTGAGTCAAAATACCCAACACCTAAAGTTAGAGGGGAAAGAGTTTATTTAGCTCATAGTTTCTAGAGGTTTCAGTCCATAATTAACTGGCTCCAACTCAGGGTCGGAGAAAGGCAACAATTCCTGGTGGCAGAAGAGAGCAAAAGGAACAAGAGACCATCATAATGTCTTTCTGCTCCTTTTATTTTATTCCGATTACTGGGATTAGGGTGGTGCCCAACCAGTCACTTATGTGTAGTGGATTAGGGATCACAGGCCTATAATCCTACCACCATCACACACTCTAGATTCAGCCACCCATGAGCACATGAGGCTTTGGAGGGAACGTCTAGCCCAAACTATAACTCACAGCCAAGATTGAGATTTGAAGGCATTGCAGTTTACTCTTTTCTCTTTTATGACTCACTTGGAATGTTAACTGTTGCATCACAGAGATATGAAGACAAGCTTATGGGAAAATTCATATAGAACATAACTGAGCTCTCCAGAATGCCTCATGAGTGAACTGTCTTGAAAGTGAATCCACAGCCTTACTCTAACTTTCTGACAAATACAGGTCTAACCAATATTTTCTGTACAATCTCATTGGAGAACTTAGAAGTCAAATTATCAAACTAAGCCATTTCTGAATTCTTGACCCACAGAAACTAAGAAATAATAAATACTTATTTTTTTCTATTGATAAGTTTGAGGTAAATTACTGTGTGTGGAGAAAGATAACTAATACAGACATTGAAGCCTAAAGATATTGAAGAAGCCAAATAAAAGATATGGGTCAAAGAACTCAAAGGTTAATAACTGAGTGTAGAGGAGAAAATATATTAATTTAAAATTTCAGCAGTAATTAATTCTCCTAAAGATAACAAAGTTAAGGATATGACCATTGTTCTAATGGTGAAATAGAGCCAGAGTAAAAGTCACAACATGACATGAGGATGTCCACGATAATACTGAAGATACCAAGGGTCACCAAAAATCCTGAACGGATTTCATAGTATTTCTCTGTACCTGCTTTTCATTATTAAGATAATGATGAATTTATTTAAATCATGTACTGAATTGCTTTGGCAATTCCATCAAATGTCAGAGATAAGATATTCCATCTTGCCCTTAGATTGCTTTCTGGTTTAAGTTCTAAAATATTTTTTCATTACTGTTTAGCTTTAATCATATACATATTTGTAACGTTCATAGTAGCATACTTTTATGACACTCTAATAGACAATGTAGTTTTCAGGAATGCTAGACTGAAGAACTAACTCATACATGCAGTTGGTCTTGAGCAAGTGATGCGTGAACAATATGCATTCCTTCAGAGAGTAAGTTCACAAAGTTTCTGAATTGTTGGATTTTGCCTTCGCTGCTCATTAAGTTTCCATTCCTAGTGATACTACATGTCCTTGCATTTTAATAGGAGATTCTAAATAAACAGTGACAGCATGGTGATTGTAAAAGAAAGAGAATCCAAGAATGTATGTTATATATTGTGAAATAGAAAACATTCAAAGCGTAATGGAGTGAAGGGGGGAAAATAATGAGGTTATAACAAAAAGGATGGAAACAAAGTTTATGTATACGGGGGGAGGGGGTGGGAGGGCGGGCAGGGTTATGGGAAAAAATGAGAATTAAGTTGTGTCATATACTGGTACAAATTCTCATTGTTGAATGCAATCAAGATGTATATATGTAATGTACCAATAAAGATTTCAATTTAAAAAAAAAAGAAAGAGAATCTGGATTACTTTCATTCTACCACTTTATGTGTCACTTGGAGTGATTTGTGTTGAGCATTTAAAACAGTGAATTTTTCTATGATGAGGTTTTTAAGATTTATTACACAAATTATTTGGAAAATTCACAGTGCAAAAATGCTTAAAATTATTCTTTGAGGATTGGATCATACAAACTGTGAAAAAATCATTTATTAAGTAGTAGCATAATAGAAAGAAATGGATATTTAGAGTTTTCAATTTTTTTTTTTTTAGGTTTTTTTTTTTTTTTTTTTTTTTGAGACAGGGTCTCGCTTTGTGGTTCAGGCTGGCCCTGAGCTCAGCCTCAAACTCACATCACAATCCTCCTGCCTCTGCCTCCCGAGTGCTGGGATTACAGGCGTGAGCCACCACGCCCGGCACTGTGGATGTGGTACTGGTTGCTGCTGGGTGTGGGTCTCCACACCCAGTATTGT
>PVIR01014601.1:0-26024 GCA_004026965.1 Petromus typicus | reverse complement strand
TGGCCCAAGTTTTCAAATTTTTATTTTAAGGAATAACAAGAGGAAAAAAAATGCTTCTCTGGCTGCTAGAAGTCAAAAGAGCAGTATTTTGCTTTCTTTATCATTTAATCCAAACATGAGACTCTTATTCTAAGGTATGGACAAATGATGTCAAATTTTCATTCAGCCTTTAAAAAAAAATTTCTTTTCTTTTTGCAGACAAGGTCTCGCTTTTGTAGCTCAGGCTGGTTCTGAGCTCACTATGTAGCCTGAGCAAGCCTCGAACTCACAGCAATCCTCCTGCCTCTGCCTCCCGAGTGCTGGGATTACAGGCGTGAGCCACCACGCCTGGCACTGTGGTATGTGGTACTGGGTGCTGCTGGGTGTGAGTCACCACGCCTGGGGATTACCGGGGATCAAACTACGGTCCTTGCACTTGCAAGGCAGATGCTGGAACCAATTGGCTAAATCCTTGGTCCATTTTCAAATTCTTAAAGAAGAAAAATTTCTTAAATTGTTAGCAATTATATTAGAAATTTATAATTTTCTGAAAATAATTTGGTTGAAATTTTAAATTGCAAGAAATTTGAACTCCCTTATATATTATTCTGAAGAAACAAACACATGGATGGTAATTTAATATTTACAACTGTGAATTTTTTGAATGCATCCCAACTTTAATTAGAATTTTAGGACTTTTTCTATTGACAAATTTGTTGCTTAACAGGAAAAAAATCTTCCCTGATATTAAAATTAATAAAAGTGTTCTTCAATTATGTAAAAGATAATGATGAATTTATTTAAACCATCTACTGAATACACAGAAATGCTAAATTTTGATGTCATTGACAAATATTCAAATATTAGTTTCAAAAAAAATTATTCATATTGTGGTGGACTACTATGTAAATTTCTCTAAAAATACACTAGTGCAATTTTTCAAAATTATCACTATTTTCCTCTATATTTTGTGCTACACTACTTATTTTATATTTAATGCTTTATTATATATTATATATATATATATATATAAAGATAAATAAAATAAATTTTTCACTCAGATTTTTTTGTTTGTTTTTTGAGACAGGGTCTCACTTTGTAGTTCAGGCTGGCCCAGGCAGTCTTCGAATTCACAGCAATCCTCCTGCCTCTGCCTCCTGAGTGCTGGGAATACAGGCGTGAGCCACTATGCCCAGCACTGTGGCATGTGGTACTGATTGCAAGTGGGCATGAGTCACCACATCTGGCACTGAAGTATGTTACCAGGAATCAAATTTGGGATCTTTCACTTGCAAGGCAGGCACTTGAACCACTGAGCTAAATCCCCAGCAGACTCAGTTTTTTTTTGTGTGTGTATGTCCACTAATATTGGTTTTATTTCACAATCATTTCTTTAAATAATTTTGTAGGAAAAATTGGGGACAAACAGAAAAAGATAAGGGTCTTAGTAGGCTTTCTGGAAAATCTTGACTGCAAAGTTCAAACCTTGCTAGAGACAGCAATTACGAGAAGTAAGAACTGATAAACAAGCTTTGACTAAGACCTCACTTTGCTCCTTTCACCCGTGATAATGTACAAAAGGAAGAAAGTGGGGAGGGAGGTGTATTATAGAAAATTCAGTATATAAACTATACACTCATACCATATAATTGGCTATTCTTTCTTCATGTTACTACACTAAAATGTTCCTATATCCTTTTACTAATTGCTAACAGTTTTTAATGTAAGGCTCTGCTGTACATTCAGAGATAAACACCTTTCCCTTGACCTACAAAGAAGGTCAAAAGGAGCTTACCCATTTATGAATTGGGTCTTTAAATTTGGGGGGGTTAAACTCTATATATTCTAGATAATCCCGCAAATTTAAAGATCCAATTCATAAATGGTCATCTGAAATGAACAGACACTTTTCAGAGAAAGAAGTGAGAGCAGCTAAGAAGTATATAAAGAAATGCTCGACATCACTGGTCATTTAAGACATGCAGATGAAAACAACACTGAGATTTCCTCTCACTCCACAAAGAATGGCTGCTATCTCAAAATTAATCAACAACAAATGCTGGTAGGCCTATGGGGAGAATGGAACTCTTCTCCACTGTTGGTGGGATTGTAGACTTGTGCAGCCACTGTGCACATCAGTGTGGAGATTCCTCAAAACACTAAGACTTGAGGTCTCATTTGACCCTGCTAGGTACATAGAAGAAAAAATTAAAAGATTCATATTAAACATTTGTGCACCCATGTTTATAGCAGCTCAGTTTGTGATAGCTACATCTTGGAAACAACCCAAATGTCCATCAACTGGAGACTGGATAAAGATGTGGTTCTTTTATAGAACGGAGTATTACTCTGCCATAAAGAATGGCAAGTTTGAGTCATTCATACTCAAATAGATGTACCTTGAGGACATCCTCATAAATGAAATAAATAGGTCACAGATGTGTAAATACTGTGTCTTTTCTCTGACATGAGGTACTGAATATGTAAATGAGTTATATAATATATATTAGATATTGTAAAATAGAAACTATTCAAAGGGAAATGGGGCAGGGGTAAGTAATGAGGGGAAAGAAAAAATTGTGATGGTAATAAAAACAATGGAAACAAAGCTTATGTCTATGGGGACGGAGAGTTGCAGGGTGGGTAGAGGAACGGGAAAAAATGAGAATCAAGTCATGTCATATACTGGTACAAATTGTCCATGTTGAGTGTGATCATGATGTGTATATAAAATGTATCTATTTCACAATAAAAAAGGCTATGAAAATTAAAAAATAAAAAGGAGCTTACCCAAGAAGCTCCATTGGAAGTCAGCAGTGGAGAGGTCAGTGGCCAAATCAGGGGTCTCAGAGCCCCCAGTAGCTGATCAAGTTATAAAGACTGTCAAGGAGGAGGGTCCTTTTCTTGCCATATAATATAAATATGAGGTTCCCTACCTCACTCCAACGTTTGTCTCCTCTTTCCAAATAAAATGATTTTGTTTCTCTTTTTAAACTTACATCTCCAATTTTTACTGGTATACATTTTACAAAGGCTGGATAGATACAATCTACTCTCACCCTTGAAACGACCATTTTGTCATACAGAGGCGGTTCTGTTAAAAAAAAAGAATGCTTTGCGTATCAAATATGGAAGGTATTTCACTAATGCTTAGTAAATAATTTCATTTAATTAATATCTATTTGAGTGAATAAATAACTATGGAAAATATTGATTGACAAATTTGAAATATTTTTTTCAGGGTTATTAACAGGCCTTTGCAAGACCTTTTCCCTACTGAGAATATTGTATCTACTTAAGTATATTTTTCAGACATCAGCAAAATTATATTTTAAAAATATGACTAAGATGAAGTCACTCTTCTGCTCAAAAATCCTCTAATGACTTTCTATCTTATTTAGAATAAAATTCAAATTTCCTGTTGTGACAGAAATAGCCTCTATGTGATGTTTTTTCACTACTCCGATTTTTTGCTTTATTTTTTATTTTTATTTTTATTAGTACAGGTTTGAAGTATAGAGTGAATTTTATTCACCCTGGGGAGTTAGTACATCTATTGATTCTTTTTTATGTCCTCTGCTCCCTTTTCTCTTTCCTTAAGAAACTCAAGGTATAAAGAGCAAAATAAAAGATAGTAACAAACACGGAGGGAGATCTTTCTACAAAACGGAATTTCAATCAAGCCACTGATTAAGTGAATTGAAATCAACATACCATTACTTCTCCCTAAAGTCCTTCAAATCACTTTATCAGAGTCTCCATCTAATCCACTTAAAGTCCCTACGCATGGTTTTATTTTCTTTGTTAGCGTTTGTCTCTGTGTTTTTCCTGGAGCCACAAACTCCAAGAGAAAAGCACTACGTTTTGTTCCATACGTTGAACAATTGCTTTGCGTAGAGAAGGTGCTAAGTGACGGTTTTAGAATGAATAAGTGGATTTGTCCATGTATGGCAGAAGTAACGCGTTCTTGTGACTGAGTAGTTATTTATTTTTCTGCCGCAGGTATTTTTAAAGAGATTTGGACTCGGGTTTTAATTTCTTATCTAGACAAATCACATAGACTTGAAACAAAACAACAAAAATATTTCGACATCCAAGAAAATAACTTTCAACTAAAGTATGGAGAATATCATGAAAGATTTATCCAGGTCAGGCAGGGTAAATCAAAAGGGTGAACCTTTTTCTGGAAACCGAACACCCGGGGCCAGTCGCTGCGGCTTAGCGAGCGCTGGAGGGTGGGGCGCGGGGGTAGGGCGGGGACTCGGCCAAAAGGGCGCGTGGGGGTGGGGCGGCCGTGCGAAGCGAAGACCTATTTTGTCCCTCTGCGCTCTCCGTGAGAAAACTTGCTCTGAGAGGGTCAGAGACATGGCGCCCTTTAGAGTAAGTGGAACCAAACTTCTTAGTGTTTCGGGGATCTATTGTTGTTGTTTTGGTGCCCTTAACGTTCCAGTAAGTGTAGAAGGGATCCTCTTAACTTTTCTAACCAGCACCACAGCAAGTGGAGGGCGGAGGCGCGTTTATAAGAGAATTGAAATCATTAAACTTTGAAGCTTCGGAATACCTGCTTTTCTTCCCAGGCAGTGACTTCAGCCTGGGACGCTGCCGTCCCGTTAGCCCCCGTAGTTGACTGTTTACCCGGTGACTAGGTACAGACAGGAGAAACTCTGGTGAAAATGGCCGTCCAGGAAATGAGCTGCTGCAACAAAGGCAAAAGGATCTTTGGCATTTGTCTGGGTGCAGGGCGGAGCTTTTTAACCTTATGGAAGGACTTTGTTCAAACATTTGGGGTGAAACAGTCCAGGATAGAGACGTCCAAGTCTCTGCTGGTTTATACTTTTTTCCCCTGTTACTCTCAGTGTTCTCAGGTACAGGTTCTCTGTACCTTTTGAATTTTATGAGAAATTTGCTTTTACTTAGGAATCCATGACCGGAAGTGACTCAGCTGGCTGCTAGCTGCATTTCCCTGAGTAGATTTCAATAACAAGAGCCTACATATATTTACATAGCGCATTTTTAGTATAAAGTGTTTTGCTAGGTTCGGAGGAGATACAAATGAGCATAATTCAGTTTAGCCAGGGTTGATCTTAGGTAGGTTCAGTATCCGGCTTGATTTGTCTTTTTCACTTCATTTGTATAGTTCTGGTGCTCACACTTTATCTTAATTATTACAACACCCTGCTAACCGGACTCTACTGCTGGCTTGGCTCTCATGAAATCCATTTTATCATATGCAGCCCAAGTACTTCCCCAAAATATAAAACTGATTTTGCATGTCCTTTACCTGAAAGCATTTATCTGTATTGTATTATCTGATCTCTGGGGTCAGATTAACAGTCTTACCCCAACTTGCTTTAACTCTAGCTTCACCTCCTTATCACTGAAGAACAGTTTAGTACTGAAGCACTTGCTTCACCCCTCTTGCCTATTTACCTGATCTTTCTATTTTGCCTGAAGTGCCCTTTCCCATTTATATCTACTTATTTTCTGCTCATAGTTTATTCAGCTAACACATATTTGTGTAAAGCCTCCCCATTGGCCAAGCACAAAATACCTTCACAAAGAAGTTCCCCTGGACCCACGGGCTAATTTAAATACTGTAACTCCCTTCTTGCCCCCAGAGATCCCTGGGCATAGTCTTAGGATAGTATTTCTTACACTGCAAATGCTGTATTACCATACTTTTGCCATCCCTGCGCTCCTTGAGGACAGTAACTATAACATGCTAATCTTTGTGTCCTGAATAGCTAGAACAGGCCTGAATTATGTTGGGAACTCAAAAATTCTGCATGAATAAACAAGTGCTCAGCAATGAGGCCAAAATAGATTAAATTTTAGGCAACAAACAATATAAATGGCTGTTATTCAGAATAAGGGAAATGCCTTACATCAAGAGAAGTTTAAAAGAGGAAGAGCTCACCCCTTGCTTAGAAGAAAAGGAAAGATTCCTGAGCAAGGGTAAATCAAGAAATGGTCAGTAGCTAAATGCAAATTGGAATAGTGTGTTATCCATGAATCCTACCAGAGAGCATTGAAGTCTTGTTTTTTTACGTACCGGGGATTGAATCCCCTGAGCTACATCCCCTCCCCAGCCTTTTGTTTATTTTTGAAAAGTGTTTTTATTTTATCCTTAAGTGCCTATTGTATTCAGGCACTATGCTGGAACACTTTAGAGACGATAATTCACATACGAAGAGTACTGTATGTGGTAGATGGTATTTTACAGATGAAAAACTGAAGTACAGGGAAGTCAAATTTTCTAATGTCATAATGCTAATAAAAGCCGAAGTGATACAAAGAGCATAAGTAAAGTAATACTGATCTTAGATTGTGAGAGGCCAAAGAAAGAGTAAGAGAGAACTAACATTCATTTAGCAAGTTCTTTGGCTACTGCTTTGCATATATTATTATCAATTTAACCCTCTTGATGGCCATAATGTATGGAAAGTATTATACAGATTTAAAAGACTGAGGCTTAGAAAATGTTTTTTGTTTGAGGTCGTATACAGTTGCTAGTGGAAGAGCTGGACTCAATCACAGGTATATTTGAGTACAAAATCTTTCCACTGTAATTTGCTTCCTCTGAAAAGGAGATATATCATTCTTTAGAAGAGTTTAGTGGTGAGAGGAGCAAGGAAAAAGATGCCTTTCAATTTTTAAAAAGACGAGACTTAGGCAAGTTTAAAGACAAGGGAAAGTATGCCAAGAGCTAATATAGAGGAAAATATATAGTACTCACAGTTACTGTGTATTAGTGAGCATTTACTGTAAGTTAAACATTTCAGTAAATGCTTTGTGTGAATTTCCTCATTTATTTTTCACAGAAGCACAATGAATAGATCCTGTTGCTAATTACCTCTTTAGGGTAAGGTAACCAACACCTAGAAAGCTTGATTTATTGCCCAAAGACACAGTTTTAAGTGGTAGAGCTATATCTTAAGTCACATGGTCTGAGCCTAGGTTCTAGACTCCTCTTAACTATATATCATAAAGAAGTGGTAAATCAAGGGGACAAGTGGAAGGATTAGCTTTGGTACAAAGGAGACACACTTGGCTTTGGAGGCCAGAGATGAAGGGAAGATGAAAAAGGTACAGAGCAAAGGTGAGGAACAGAAAAGGGATACTGAAGGAGCGCACATTGGATGTGCGTGTCTTCTCAGTATAATGCTGTCTGCTTAGTGAGGAAAAGTAGAATGTAGCTTTAGGAGTTTAAGAAAGGAAAAGGTTGGACTAGGGTATTGTAGGAGCTTCAGTAAGGCATCATTAGACATTGTATAAAATAATTTCTGAAAAACAAGTGTCCAGCTGATTTTTTGTCTCCCACTGTCTCTCTTTCCAGCAGTGATTATAGCCTGAAAGAGGAAAAGGAATCAGTGGAGGTCCTCATGTGCTGAGAATTGGTGAGGTGGGAATGATCTAGGGAATTATCCACATAGTTGTTCATACTGGATAAGGAGACAAAGAATGGAAAGGATGGCCTAGGGTACCGGGAGTCTGTCAGGCATAGAGAGAAGAGGCAGTTTCAGATTAGGAAAGATGAAAGGGCATTCATTTGTAATCAGGAAAATGTACAAGCATTTAGAATCTTGGTGGTGGAATAATTTCCAGTGATTATAGGGTGAAGTGTAATGTAGTTACAGTAGAAATTGCTAGGATTGGTGTGGGCATGTAGATCAGTGGTACAACTCTTTGCTAGTATCACAGTATAGGAGGGAAGGAGAGAGAAAAAAGGAAGCAAGGAGGAAGGAGGTAGAGGGAGAGAGACTGAGACAGAGACAACAGACAGAGAGAGGAGGAGAGAGACCTAGAGGTTGATTTCTAGAGTTCTTGGGCCACATAAGGAAGCATCTGCGGAGTCAAGGTGTCCAGAGTGCATTCTGTATTAATTTTGAAGGCCCAAAATTTCCTACCAAGGAGTGTAAGAGACAGAGAACAGCCTTGAAGGTTGTTAGGTAATTGTGAAAATAGTTAATGCACATCTTGAAGTATAAGAGCTCGATGAGCAAATGTGATCGTGCAGCAATGGTGTGGAATTAGTCTCTAGGAGCAAGGTCTGTGATGATCTCTCCTCCCCGCTTCTTGAATCGGGAAACAACTAGAGAGAGGGCTTACCTTCATTTAAAAGGACTGGTAGATGTGTAGAAGTGTCAAATGCCAGTCACGCTTTATTATTGCCAGAGGATCAAAGTGAGTACAAGGAAAATTTGGGTCCTGAAAGGTGATTTGTTCATAATGGAATACCTGATATGAAAGTGTGGCTGCCACTTACTGAGTACTTCCTATGGTTCAGGAATTGTGCTAACCTAGCGATGCATATTTTTTTTTCATTTAATTCTCACAAAAGTCTTCTGAGATAGGTAATTTCACAGATATCACTATATATTAGATCTCTTAAACTTACTCATTTTATAGCTGAAAATTTGTATGTAGTACTTTGGGTTTTGTTTTGTTTTGTTTGTCTGTTTTGAGACAAGTCCTCACTGTTTTTGGTCCAGGCTGGCCTTGAATTCACTATAGGCCAGCTGGCCTTGAATACTCAGCAGTCCTCCTGTCTCAGCATCTGAGTACTAGGAGTAAAGATGTGCTTCACACTGCTGGGCAGTTTGCATCCTTTGATTTAACATCTTCCCTAGCCTCAGACCTATCATGTTACTGTGTTTCTATGAGTTCAACTACTTTAGATCTCATGTATAAGTGAAATTATACCGTTTTTGTCTTTGTCTGTCTGGTTTATTTCACTTAGCATAATGCCCTCAGAGTCAGCCGTGTTGTCAAAAAATGACAGGATTTCCTTCTTTCTATGGCTGAGTTGTATTTTGGTGTGTATGTGTGTGTGTCTACACAATAATTTTATAATCAGTTCTTTTATCTGTGGTTACTTAGTTTTTTCTGTACTTGAGCTATTTTCAATAATAGTGCCATTAACATTAGAGTACAGATACCTTTGGATGTTGCTGATTTCACTTTCTTGGGGTATATACTCAGTAGTGGGATTGCCATGTCATGCAGTAACTATTTTAACATTCTGAGGAGTCTTTATACTGTTTTCCATAATGACTATATCAGTTTACATTAACAGTGAGCAAGAGTTTCTTTTCTTCACAAATTCAGCATTTTGGATAACAGCTTTTATCTCAGGTGGAAAGTGAAATCTTATGGTTTTAATATGTGTTTTGATAATTACTAGTGATACAGAACATTTTTCCTTGTACCTGTTGGCCATTTGTGTTTTCCTTGGAAAAATGTGAGTTAAATCCTTTATCCATTTTTTGTACTTTTGTTTTTTTTATCATGTTTTGGCAGTATCAGGGATTGAATTTGGGTGCTTTTACTTCCAAGGTAGGCATGGTACCACTGAGCTAGATCCCCAGCCCCTTTGCCCATTTTTTAATCAGATTATTTTTCTCCTGTGTTTGTTTGCTGTTGATTCATGTAGATTCCTTATGCACTTTGAGGATTAACTTTTATCAGATAATGGTTTGGAAGTACTTTTTTCTAGACTTTGAGTAGTTTTTTAACATTTTGTTGGTTGATTACTTTGTACCGAATGGATGACTTTAGGTTTGCTATAGTCTCCCTCTCCTTTTCTTATGCTTTTGTTACTTTTGCTTTCAGTGTCGTTTCTAAAAATTTTTGCCCAAACCATCTCAGAGGCTTTTCCTTATGTTGTTCTCTAGGGGAGTTATGATTTTCAACCTTACATTTAAGTCTTCGATCCAGTTTTACTTTGCTTTTGTATATGATATAAGATATGTTTAAATCGATCTGTTTTGAATTAAATTTTGTATATGATGTAAGCTAGGGACTGACTTCATTTTTTCCCTCAGTTTTACCAGTACCGTTTATTGAAGAGACTGTGTTACCCATTGTGTACATTTAGTTAACTGTGTGTGTTTGTATTTATTTCTGTGCTCACAATTGTGTTTCCTTGATCTCTGTGTCTTTTTTTGTCCTGCCACCATACTGATTTGATTACTGCAGCTTTGTAATACAACTTGATATTAGCAAGTGTGATATTTCTACTTTGTTCTACATTGTCAAGATCGCTGCGGCTATTTAGAGTCTTTCCTGATTCTATATGAGGTTTGCAATTATTTTTTCTTTATTATGCTGAGTTTGTTCTTTGTATACTTAACCTGTTGAGTTTTTATTATAAAGGGATGTTGAGTTTTATCATATCATATTGAAATGAACTTGATTTTTTGTCCATGCAGACACTCATGCAGCATGCTGACACTCAGCATACTGATACTCGTGCATGATGCTGGGATCAGGGTACAGGTGCAACACTGAGTAACTACTATGATTTGAATATTGTCCCCTGCCATTTATATGTTGGAACCTAATGTGACAATAAGAGGTGGATCCTTTCCAAAGGACGTTATCTCATGATGGCTTTGCTTTCTTGAATGTGAGACTTGTAGGAGAGACTGAAGGCAGTTCCCTTGGCCCTTCTGTTTCGTAAAACACAGGATGAAGAGACCCTCAGAAAGCAAATAAAATGCTGTCAGAATTAGATGGCAAACTTCCAAATCTCCTGGAGCCTTGATCTTGGACTTTCCAACTTCCAGAACTATGAGCAGTAAATTTCTGTGAATTACCCAGCCTAAAGTATTTCATTAAAGCAGTATAGAAAAAATACAGCTTCCAACCTGTTAGGTGTCATATGTGCAAAGGTCATGGGTGGTCTGACAACATCAACGAGTAAAGTCACACTAAAGGAGGAAATTAGGAGAGTTTTATTGGAAATGAGGAGAAGAACAGCTCCTGGATTTCCAGGAAGGGTCTAAGTGGGGGCCATTGAAGGCCTTTGTCAGTAGTAATATATAGCAAAATTACAGTGTGGGTAAAATGTGGGTCAGATTACAATCAATTTGTATAATTACAAGTATACCCACTTTGCCAATATTGATCCAGTAGAGAAAAGAGTCACATAGGAAGGGTATTGGAAAAATCAAAGCAATTCTTGGAAAGTTCCAAACCTTATGGTCACCCACCTGTGCATCTGATACCTGTCTGGGCCCAGTGAACCAGTTACTGGGTGCTAATTACAGTATAAACAGCTAATTACAGTTTATCTCCAGGGAGACATGCAGGCCTTGCCATGGCTTTGCCATCCTGAGCTCTGGCTCTCCTCAGATTTGCCTCCAGCACAGTTCTGATGTCTTTATTTTTTCATGCTGCTTCCTTTATGGCTCAGTCCCTCTGTCTGTATATTAATTTCTATCTAGCTTAGCTGTCTACAGTAATAGCCCAAATATACTAAGACAGTGGCAGAAATGCCAGTGCTTGTGATGTAGGTGTTTCTGGCAGCACTAGATCTAAGAATTTGTGTTTAGTAGGGTGCAGAGTACTGCCACAGCATCTGGGCACCAGTCACCAAGACAGGCTTGTGCAGGATATTTAGAGTGCAGAGCCAGTTCTCTAAGACATACCATAATGACTTTATCTCCGGGAGATGAGATGTGAAATTAGTGTATATCTGGCACAGACACATGAATCCTATATTTCTTTATATAAAAACCTCTAGCTTTTTGAAATGCACAATACATCATTGTTATCTATGATCTTTGTGATAGCACACTAGAACTTTGTTGAGCATGGGAAGATTTAACTGTTTATCCATATATTAGAGCATCTTAATATTGTCTATTATCCACAAGTTTGTTTTTTGATTTAATGCCCTAGCAATTGAAATGCAAACAAGGTTCCTTTTGACAACATGAAAAAATACCCGTTTTATCGAGAAAATTAACCTATGGAAGTAGCCAGAAACATTCAAGGGGAGATGGGCAAGACTGAAAAGAAAAGGGGACAGAATTTATTATATTGCTATCACAATGAATAGATTTGATGTCTAAAGAAGAAAGGGCACAGAAAGCAAAGAACAGAAAAAACAACTTAAAATAGGCCAAAATGCACACGATTTTGTTCAGGTTTTCTTTAGTGATAGTATAGAGTAACATATTGCTTTCTCCCACATCAAAATCAACTTCAAATGATTCAAATATTTGAACATAGAAATTAACATTAATAATATAGTAAAGTGATTAAGTTAAAACAGTTTTGAAATGAGAAAGGTCACTTTTTTCTAAGATAGCATGAAACCTAGACATGATGGGGGAGAAGACAGATGAATATGACTTCATACCCATTAGTTATTTTGCTAGAAAATCCCTGTCAAGTGTCAAACAACAAACAGGTAAAACAATTATCTTCTACCAATACAACAAAAGCTAACTTCCTTCATTTGCAAAGGGCATTTGCAAATCAGTGAGAAAAAGGACATTCCAGTTTTCAAATGAAAGAAAAAACAAGAGTAGGGAATTTAGTTCATGTGAAAAATAGAAGTGATTCTTATCTATTAAGTCTGATGCATGTCTTTCCTGTGCAAAGAAATGTAATTCAGAACAGTTATGAGATAGGTTAATTTTCTTTGCATGTTGGAAGTATAGAAAAGTGTGTGAACATAGTAAGGATGTTATTTTATTTCATATGTCACAGATTTTTTATTTTTTTGCTTTTTTTTGAGACAGGGTCTCGCTTTTGTAGTTCAGGCTGGCCCTGAGCTCAGCCTCAAACTCACATCACAACAATCCTCCTGCCTTTGCCTCCTGAGTGCTGGGATTACAGGCGTGAGCCACCACGCCCGGCACTGTGGTATGTGCTACTGGTTGCTGCTGGGCACGAGTCTCCACGCCCAGTATTGTATGTGGTTAACCAAGGATCCCACCCGGGTACTGGCGCTTGCAAGACAGGCGCCAGAACCACTGAGCTAAATCCCTGGCCCGATGTTTTATTTTTTTAACCACAGTTTTAGTACATGTTGCCGTACATAATAATCACATTCACCATAAGAGATTTGTATGTGTACTTAGTACATTTCAGTTCCCTTCTTTTTCCTCTCTCTCCATACCCTTTTTATTTTTAGAGCATCAGATTCATTTATTACTTATAAAACTTTATAAAGTTAATTATCTCATATATAAATTTCAAACCAGACTAGTAGGCCAAAGAACATATAAAACATGTAAGACAGTTGTACTGAGTCAGGGTACACTTATAGCTACATTGTCCATGCTGGATTACAGCACCTTTTTTTTTTTTTTTCTATTATCTGTAATATTTCTATCGAAAAACCATGTGATATTTAGACTCACATGTCTGAGATTCACTAAATGTTATGGTCTCAAGATGCATGTATTTTGTACAAATGCTTCAAGTTCATCCTTTTTTCGACAGAGCAGTTCTCCATTATTTTTTTTTTTAAGGTTTTTTGAGACAGGATCTCACTTTGTGGTTCAGGCTGGCCCCGAGCTTCAAACTCACATCACAGCAATCCTCCTGCCTCTGCCTCCCAAGTGCTGGGATTACAGGCGTGAGCCACCATGCCCAGCACTGTGATATGTGGTACTGATTGCTGCTGGGGTGAGTCTCCATGCCCAGTATTGTTATATGGTTACCGGGGATGGAACCCGGGCCCTTGCGCTTGCAAGACAGGCGCCAGAACCACTGAGATATATCCCCGGTCCCAGTTCTCCATTTTTTATCCATTCATCTGTTGATGGACATACAGGCTATTTCCAAGAATAGCTATTATGAATTGTGCTGCTGTAAACGTGTATATGTATACATCACTGTGGTATGATGCCTTTAATTCTTTTGAGAAGATATAAGAATAGCTGAGTCAAATGGAATTGGTACTTTTTATTTTGTGAGGAATCTGTTTACTGATTTCCATAGTGATTATGTCAGTTTGCAGTCCCATCAACAATGGAGAAAAGTTCCTTTCTTCCCACAGATCATTCACATTTGTAATTGGTTGATTTCCTGATAGTAGCCATTATTTCTGGAATGAGATGCTTTATTTTTTATTTTTATGGTACTGGAGATCAAACTTAGGCCCTTGTGTTTGTTAGATAGACGCAGTACCACTTGAGCTAAATCCCTGGCCCTGAGACACTTTATTTTTACGTAATATAGAGGTGATAAGCCTCCAACTGATATGGATTTTTGAAAGAAAATTATCGATATTTTTTAACAAATCAGACTGATTGCCTTTGCTCCTTCTACTGCTAAGAGTTTTATGATTCACTGGTGAGCAGAAATGCAAATGGGTTTCACATTGATGTTCATGGTGGGGTTGTAGCGAATAGCAAATAGCTGAAGATGCCAACACATGTTGCTCTGTGCCCACCTGCCCACTGGGGGTTGCCATGAAAAAGAGTGCTAGATTCCCATGTGCCACTAGAGAAAAACTTCACTGAGAGAAGTAAGTCAGGGAGCATAATTTTATTATAATCCATTTGTTTTTTAAGGAAGAGGAGAAATGAATATTTATGTGAGAGCCAGTAAATGTGGCTGTCCCATGACCTCTGTGAGCATAATGAAATATGAAAAAGAAATTCCAGACTGGAATCTTAATAAAATTGCAGCTTAAGCCTTTATTATTTGAAACACAGTTAAGCTCTTGAACACTTCTGCCTAGCTCTTCCCAAAGTTAACAGAATGCTGTCCCTGTCCTTAGTCTCAAATCTTAATTGGGATCCAAGTGCTTCCCCCAAACCAGAGTGTCCTGATAGGTTTCTCTTGGCCTCCACTTCTGCCCTTCCAGAGCCGAAGTCTGAACTGCTCAGTTGTACCCTCTGGCCTACCTGGGATAGAGGGGGAGGTGGAGTGGGAAACTTCCTTATGGATTTTGTCCCTGTCTTTTTAACATGACTTATGAGTGCACGAACATTTTGAAAAGGTATCACAAAAGTCTTTGGCACTGTAATTGTTGTGCATGGGTGGCAGGAAAGAGTGGACGTTTCTTGCATACAACTTGTCTTTCTGTATCACCAAGTCTGTCGCCTTATTGCCAGAACCAAGCAAAGCCCAAAGGACTGTGCTGCAGTTACTTCTCAACACTGTGCCAGAGCTGCTACTTGAGACGCCTGGTGCAGGCTCTGACTTTGCCTTCACCCTGCTGCAGGAAATCCCCACCCCCCCACCCCCTGGAGGAGTGGAGGAGACGTTGTCCTGCATTCCATTGCTAATGTATCTTTTGTCTAAATTTGTGAAAGTTAAGAGGGAAAATGCAGATTTTGTTTTTAGATATTGGTAAATTCCCTTTCATAAAAGTCTCCGACCATTTTGCATTTCCTGTAGCAATTTAAAAGCATGTCCCTCGTTTTATTAAGCCTTTATAAGTTAATTATCATGTTATAAATATTTTTTTCTAATTTGTCATTTGTTTCACTTTGTGTTTTAAGCTATAATTTTTTTCTTAATGAATCCAGATTTTATGGATGACATTAAACCAAATCTTAATAAATTCAAAAGGATTGAACTATTGCAAGATACATTTTGTGACTACAGTGAATTGAAATTGGAAATCAGTAATATAAGGAAATTTGAGATATTCCCAAGGAAGTAGAAACTAAATAACACATTGCTAAATAACAGATGGCTCGAACAAGAAACCACAAATTAAAGTATACTTTAAGGTAAACTACAGCAAAAATGTAACATCCCCAAACTTACATTATGCAGCTAAGTTTCCAGCATTTGAGGAAGCTGATAGCTGTAACTGCCTGTACTAGATAAGGAATGCCTCAAGATGAATGTGGTTTATCACATATATTAATACATTTTTAAAAACTATGAGCGATCTCACATCAGTAACCTAATCTCCCATCTTAAGAAAATAGAAAAAGAACAGATTAAGCCCATAACAAGTAGAAGAAAAGACATAACAAAGATTAGCGCAGCCATAAATAAAGGAGAGAATATTAAATAATTAAAAATTCAGTAAAAACAAGTTGATTATTGCAGAAATTCAGGAGTGTTGACATATCTTCAATTTGAATGATCAAAATAAGATAGAAACCTTTTACTGAGAGCAAGAATGAAAGAAGAGTATTACTACCAACATAAGAGAAATTTCTAAGAGAATTTGGGAGAATACTACAAGTGATTGTATACCAACAAAGGCAGTAACCTAAAAGAAACAGATAACTAAAAAAAAAGTGAAGTACCTAAAATGACTTAACAACCAGATGAAGATCTGAATTGATTTTAACAAGTGGGGAGATTGAATTAATAATCCCCACAAAGAAAAGCTGGTGCCAAATAGCTTGACTAATGAGTTCTACCATATCTGTTTATTAAAGGCAGAATTATTATGCACGTCAGCAAGTCTTCCAAAAGAATAGGAAAGGAATACTTCCTAACTCAGTCTATGAGGCAAATGTTACCCTGAAGCCAAAACCAGACAAAGACCACAAGAGAAATACAGACCAGTATCTCTTATGAGTATAGATGTGAAAATCTCAATAAAACACTAGCGATCTAAATCAACTAATATATAAAAAATATTGCTCGTCATGACCAAGTGGGATTTATAGTACTACAAGCTTGGGTTAGTATCAGTCAACATGATGTATTAATAGAATAAAGGAGGAAAAATACACAATTATGTCAGCCAACATAGAAAAAGCATTTGACAACCTTAACATTCTGTAATGGTTAAACTAAATGTTAAGCTAGTAAAAGACAATTCTTCAACCTGATAAACTATCTTTGCAAGCCCATGACTAATGGTTAGAGGCTGAATGCTTTCTCCCTAACATCAGTAACATGACAAGAATGTGTACTTTCCCTGCTTTTCTTTATCATTATACTGGAGGATCCAGCCAGGGTGTGGAAGTGGAGGGTGTAGCATCAGTTTTGTCTGTAGGATTTCACTATAGTAGAGTGCTGTTGTTTAATAAGTTTTATGTCTTGTTAGGCTGCACCTTTAATGGACTTTTGGGTAGAAAGAGCCAACTTGAGGGGTGGGGACCTTGTCAAAATAAGATTGCCATTTCAATGTGGTTGACATTTCCAGCACCCATCTCAAGACACAAGAACAAACAGAAAAACCATGGGCTTAGCTCTTATGTGGATTTCTGGTGGTGAAGTCTCTCTTTGGTCTGCCTTTCTCTCTACACCTTTCCATGTCGTTATGTATACCTATTTTGTATGTAATTCTCAGGGTTTTGAGCTGTGTTTAGTGGGAGAAATTGGAAAAATGTATTTCCATTTTTCCAGAAATGGAATTCTGTTCTGTTTTTTTACTGTTTTATTCTGGCAATATATTTTTCTCAGTCTCCCCTTAGAAGATTATATAATTCTTGAGAGAAAGAACATGTTTTTTGTTGCTGGGTTTTTTTTTTTTTTTTGTTTTCTTTTTGAAGCAAGGTCTCACTTTAGTAGCTTACACTGGCTCTGAGCTCACTCTGTAGCCCAGGCAAGCCTCGAACTCACAACACTCTTCATGCCTCTGCCTCTTGAGTGCTGGCATTACAGGCTTGAGCCACAATTCCCAGCATTGTGATGTGTGATGTGTGGTGTGTGAGTCACCAAGCCTGGCATTGCAGTTTGTGGTTATTGGGTATTGAACTCGAGACGTTGCATTTGCAAGTGAGACACTGGGACCACTGAGCTAAATCCCAGGCCCCTAGCAGGAACTATGTTTTAGCATATTTATATCTCATACACCATAACATAGAACATTGTCTGGAGCATAATTTTTTTTAAGGAAGATCTGTCATGTGAGTTAAAACTTTGATTAGCTTTAAGACTCTCAACTTGAAGATATAAATGGTCTGGCTGAAGAAACATGAATTAAACAGTAGTTCAAAATAGTATATGGTTACATTCTGAGTTGTTTTGAACTTTAGTTAATGAATATCCTTTATTTTTTTTCAATTCTTAGAAAAACCTGAAAATGTGGATTCTTTTTGCCTCTATTCCCCCTGCAACTAGATTAGTTCTTTCTTTGTGTCCCCACTGTTGCATATCTCTATTTTACACTTGCTATAACTGTAGATTGTATACATATATATGTTTTACTTCCTGAATAAATTGAGACGTTCCTTAGAGACAGAGGCCTCATTTTACTCATTTTTATAACGTAAGCTTTTGAGGCAGAGTATACAACAAATAGATACTTTAATGCTTAATAAATGAGTACATTGTATAAAAAAATGTATATTTTACATTTGAGTATTTGTACATATATTTAGAGGGAAATTTATTTTAATTATAAATTTTAAAATGCTAATAGCTAAAATGGGGATATAAATTTGAAATATATCCATGTACTTTTTCAAAACTTCATTTAAGTTTACTTTTTTTTGGTGGTACTGTAGATCAAACTCACAACCTTGTACTTATAAAGCAGGCATTGTGCCACTGAACTACGTCTGTAGCCCCACTTAGGTTTACTTTTAAAAGTAGTCCTTGCTAATGATTTAAAATTTGAACCTTTATTGCATATTAATCATTAACATTTCTATAAGGGAGAAAGGCTTTTCTTTTGAAAATTGAGATGTATTTAAAAGCAAAAACAACCCACAGATGAAAATCTCTGCCTTTACTGGTAGAGGAAATACTTCTGGTCTATGCTGTGTTTTCTATCATGGTATTTATAGGTCTTCAAATAGGCATATACTTACTTTCTTTAGAATTGTATCTTTAACACCATCGTAAGATAGGGTGTTTGATTTATCCTGGATTGTCTATCTCTGCTATTAAATTTTATGTAAGAATTCCTTATTGCAGATCTAAATTATCTAAGGAATCTAGCAATATAAAATGCCTCAAGTTCTATCTAACAGTTTAGATATATTTGTTAAATATTCAGTACATCAAGGATGCAAATGAGTTCTACGGGAGTTTTTGTTCTAAAGAAACTTACAGTTTTGTTGGAAAGGGGGTATATCCATATGAATTGGTTGTTATGAGGCATGCAATAAATACAAAATCCTTAGCAATTCAAGTAAGAGACACATATGCAATACAGTAATGTCAGGCATTGTAGCCCTTCACTGCTGGTATTTACATTATCAGGATTGAAGAAGTCAGCTTGGCAGCAGTGGTTTTGGGTTGAAAACTGTTGTGATATATTCTAGGAACTTAATGCTGTTAGGCTGGCTGAATCAGAAAATTTAATTTGAGCTTACTTATACAAGATAAGCTTAAATTAGAAAAGGCAAGTGTTGAATGTCAAAACAAGTTGGAATTTTATTTTGAAGGTAGTGGGAGGAAGCACTTGAAAAAATTCACAGTGGTTTATGATTTTTAAAACAATGTAAAGTGGTACAAATATATAAAAATATATTAATAATACAGTGAACACTTCCAGTGAATCTTAAACCTCTCAGGTACCCCTTCAACTTTGACTATATTTCAGTTGTTCTTTGAACCCCCATATATTGGTTCTGCTTCCTTTTGTATTTAACATTACGATGCATATTTTTTGACTTTTACTGTGTAAAGGTATATCAGTCAGTGCTTACTAGAGAAATGGATTTACTGTAAGATTTACAGATATGTTAAAATTTACAAGATTAGCTTCAAGGGACACCTGCAGAGTCAGATGTGGAAGAGTGCAAAAGGAGATCTGAAAGATCCAGTTTAAGGGCAGGGGCTTACTATAGTACCCACGTGCGTCTGTATCAGGGGCCAAGTGTACTACAATTGAAGACGGCGCTAGAAGCCAGGAGTTGGTGTCCAAGGTGAAGGTGAAGACTAGAGCTTCTTCAGAGCTTCTCTTTTATTTCAGTAAGATGACAAGGCTGTTGGTTGGTGCCACTCACATTCTGTTGCGTCTTCTGTTTTCAGTAAATCACTTCAGCCTCACTCAGATCTGTGTTGAACCAGTTTAGTTGGTTGTTTTTTACTCAAGTTGACACAGTCAGTTAGCTACCACAGGATATCAGTTAATGATGAATTCAGTTGAGAGTATTGAAGTATTTGTGAGATATCCATTGTGTACTACAGCTCAAATGAGAGGTATAAACTTTCTATGGTTTTTGAAATCTTTTTTAATTTTTTTTTTTTTTGAGACAAAGTCACTTTGTAGTTCAGGCTGGTGCTGAACCCAGCCTCGAACTCAGCAATCCTCCTGCCTCTGCTTCTTAAGGATTATTTATAGGCATGAGCCACCACACCTGGCACTGTGGTATGTGGTACTGATTGCTGGTAGGTGTGAGTCACCATGCCTGGTATTGTGGTATGTGTGGGTTCGATCCCAGGACCTTGCACTTGCAAGGCAGGTGCTGGAACTACTGAGCTAAATCCCTGGCCCGGTTTTTGAAATCTCATACATGGCTCATTTTAATTTTCTTGTGCTGTGATGACATACCTAACAACACAAGTTAAAGGAGGAAAGATTTATTTGAGCTCACACTTTTGTAGAAGTGTCAGTCCATGGTTGGCAGGCTCAAAAGAAAGGTGGCATTCAGAGGGACATAGAAGGCAAACAAATCATGACAGGACAGGCAGAAGGCAGCAAAGCAGCAAGGCAGGAGAAGCAGCACCAGCAAGCCCGCCTCTTCCTTTTATCCACCTGAGGCTGCCAGGCTTTTTGGTGGTTCCAGCAACACCCAGGATAAGCTTTTCCTCATGCACCCCTTAATCTGAGCATCACACACCCTAGATCCAGCCACTTCCGAAAGGCCCTACCTGTGACCACAGGAGGCTTTGAGGCTTTGAGGGGACATCTATATACAAGCTATAACATAGATGATCATAAAATCTTGGCAATAGATGAGGTTTTTCAAAACCCAGAGTAGTTTTTCTACCAGCTATCTTTTAAGCCTGTTTGGAAATTTCAGAGAATAATTAAATAATTGGTTCAGATTTTTTTAAAATTCAGAGTAATACTTTTATGGAAATTTCATTAGGCTGCCAAAATCATTGTATGATCAGATATAAAAAGGTGAAGGGGTGATGAACAATTAGAGGAAATGAGTTTAAACAGTTCTTTCCAGAGGTGAGAAACAGTAACTAGAAGGGAAAAATATGGTCAAGCATCCATTGCAAATGTAGATTATTGATCAGTCTGTCCTTGGATAAATGAAGGTAGGAATGTGAAAACTTTGGATACGTAGACAAAAAGGAAAGAAAAGTAATAGGATAAACTGCAATGGTAAATATCTACATATTATATATTATTGAACCAGTGGTCTATAATTATGGATTATGACAAGAAAGTGATGGAAATACTTTACTTCTCTATCAGTTTGGAAGGAAACTTTTGCAGGATATATAAGTGTGTTGAAATTTACCTTTATAGCTTAAAACAGTTCACTATAAGATTTCCTGTCCTTTAAGACTTGAACAGTTTTTTGTTTGTTTTTCTTTTGGTACTGGGAATTAAACTCAGAACCTTGAGCTTTCAAGACAGGCACCATGCTGCTGAGCTACACCAGGCCACTGTCCTTTAAGGTTTGCATTGTAAAGACTGCTGTAATTCTGATGGATTTTTCATAGTGATTCGTTGATGATGAGGATGATGATGATGGATAATTCATAGTGATTCATTGCTATTCTGTAGTAGACTTTAAGATTATTACCCTTCGTTGTACTTCCAGATATTTTGACTCTATTTTAAGGTGCTGTGTTTTGTTCTGATCGTGACTGTAGTTTTGTATGCCTCACTTACTGTGTGATTCCCCCCCAATATTTGCAAATTTTTTTATTATTTCTTTAAATAGACTTTCTATATTTTTCGTGCTGTCTTCTGATTTTGCCTTTATTCCCCTTAATCTTTGATTAGTTTGTGCCCCATCTATCAGCTGTTGGGTCCACACTTCATGTTCTGTTTTTTTTAAGGCACCTCAGAATAATTGGTCGTTGAAGCCATTTCTGTCTTCTAATTCTGACATTCTGTCCTCACATTGTTCACTTTTGCTGTTAATACTTTTTTTTTGAATTGTATTGCTACAAACATGCATGCCTCTGATATGATGTCTTTAAATCTTTGAGAAGGTATATTAGAAGGGAATAGCTGGGTCAAATGGAAGTTATGATTTTAGTTCTTTTTGGAATTTCTATCTTTAGTTTGCTGATTTCCATAATGGTCCTGTTGGTTTGCACTTGTACCAGCAATGAAGGCGTGTTCCTTGTTCTCCACAGCCTCACCAGCATTCGCTATTGGTTGATTTTTTGATGGCAAACATTCTTTCTGGAGTGAGATGAAATGTTAGTGTTGTTTTAATTTGCATTTCTCAAATGACCAGTGAGTTGAACATTTTTTCATGTGTCTATTGGCCATTTGTATATCTTCATCTGAGAAGTATCTATTCATTTCAAATGCCCAGTTTTAGATTAGGTCTTCAAATTTGGGGGAAAATCTAATTTTCTGAGTTCTGTTAATTGTCTCATCAGTCTGTTGGTGGTTTACTTTCCGGTGTGGAGCTTTTTAATCTGATATGATCCCATTTGTTGATTCTCCTTTGTTTGTTTATCTTTGCGATAGAGTCTCACTTTGTAATTCAAGCTGATCCTGAACTCAGTATGTAGCCCAGGCAGGCCTGAGCCACCGTGCGCGGCATTGTGCTATGTGGTACTGGAGATCGAACTCAGGAGGACCTTGCACTTACCAGGCTGACGCCTTAAGCACTGAGCTAAATCCCAGACCCTATGTGTTGATTCTTGATATTCCATTATTGTACAACTAGTGTTTTCTTCAGAAAGTCTTTGCTTACACCTATGCCTTTAAGAGTTTTGCATTTTGCCTCCCAGCAAACTGTTTCTGTTTTTATATTGAGATGTTTAATCTATTTTGATTTTAGTTTAGTATATGCTGAGAGATACTCATCTTATCCATACTTTCAATATGATTTTATATTCTAGATTTCTGTTTGGAACTTTGCATGGACTCTTCTTTGCTAAACAGGTCATTATTGTTTTAAATCATTTTTTTTTCTTTTTGAGACAGGGTCTTGCTTTGTAGTTCAGGCTGGCCCTGAGCTCACTATGTAGCCTAGGTGAGCCTGGAACTCACAACAATCCTCCTGCCTTTGCCTCCATGTGCTGGGATTGCAAGTGTGAGCAACCACACTGGGCATTGTGGTGTGTGGTATTAATTACTGGTGGGCATGAATGACCACTCCCAGCATTGTTGTATGTGGTTACCAGGGATCGAACCCAGGCCCTTGCAAGGCAGGTGCTGGAACCGCTGAGCTAACTCCTTTACCCTTACATCATTCTTATAAGCTCTCCTAGCCTTTTATTAGTGTGCTTTGTAAGCTCTCTGATTCTTTTGTTTAGTACTTCCATTATCTCTTTAGATATATCTTCTTTTATCTGCTGAGCACCTTATTGATCTATTTTCTAATCACCATTGTTATGCTTTCAAACAGTATGTCTTACTTTTGTTTTCCTCTACTTAATTCACCCCAGTATCAGCTTTCCTGGAAATAGGATTAGGGGGAGGTAGTTTGTTGCTTTGTTCTCTCATGTTACTATTTTTTTTATTTTGATAATTTTTTGTCTTCTTTTATGTTTAGGTTTGTAGTTGTTTGTAGTGTAAAGACTGTGTCATGTGTTTACAAATCTCTTTAGTTTGATTTCCAGTGAGGCACTCTGGCCATAGCTAACTATAATGCAAGTAGCCCTACACCTTGTTCTTCAGGGTGGACAGCAGCATTGCTAATGTCACAAAGGTAATCCAGGTGTTGGCATAGAAAGAAAACTGGTAATAATAATAATTATGTGACCCTGGCCATTGCAAGAAAACTGCAACACTAGTATTATCCAAGACAAATTGGATGCTGACATAACGACAAAGAATGTACTATCAATAACCATAGAAAAGAAATCTACAACTACAAATTGCCTTATTGTTATAAGGTAATTCACATGTTGACTTTCAGCAAATACATTGGTACGTCACAAACTTTTTTGTGACACTATTTTGGAAAAGAGGGCCACATTTGTGTTTGTGTGGGGAAGATGACCACATTAATGTTTGTCACCAAGTATAGAGTTTGCAAACAGAACCAAAAAGTTTCCAGATGCTTTTGTGAACCAAATTTTTCACAAGTAAATGCATTCATCAACTGAGATACCACTGCATGTACAAAATGCAATGGTTACCCTTTACCATTGGAGAAAAGAATTCAACAGTAATAACAATTTATCTAAAGATCAAACATACCTAATGTTTGAACTATAGTAATCAGACAGGGGTATAGCATGGGAAAATATAAGGGGAAAAATTGGAACGATTAAACAATGGGAGATGAAAAAGAAAAAATTGAAACAAAGCATTCTATTAAAGACTACAAAAATATTTATTAAATTAGCTAAAGGAAATAACGGAGAGAAATGGCAGTAAAACAGAAGAGATGAAAGAAGAAAAAGAATATAGAAATTAAAAACAATAGAAAATTAAAAGCCAAAAAGAAAGGAAAAATAAAAGAAACATACATACACGCAGAAAGGAAGAAAGCCAAAGGAAAATTTCCCAAATCTCAGTAAAGAAATGAAGAATAAAGAGGAAAGGAAAAAAAAAAAAGACTCCAAGAACAGAAATGAATGAACAGTGAATAAGTGATTTTCTGTCTAGATCCTCAGTTTTGGAGTTCATAAATTCATTATTTTCTCTACTTGCCTTTTCGACCTGTGATTTTGTGATCTGACCCCCTGTTCCAAACGACCCTCTGTTTACCCCAGGATGTGGCAATGGCCAAGCTAGTTCTTGTCCCTGCTTGCTCTGGCAGATGAGGTTATCAGACCCCAAATCCATGCTACTTGCAGGGAGTAGGTTGAGAACTCAAGTACTCAATGTTGGCACTTTCAAACCTAAAACAACTGAAGCTAGAACTGGTGCCTCTTTTTGTGGACAGTGGGCCTGATGCCTTTCCTGGGTTAAGCTCAAATCCCCTAGGGGTGTTTTCTGAGCTCACTCCTTGTCCCCAGCTGTCCTCTTTTGCTGTTATTCAGTCAGTTGCTGTGAGAATAACAGAAGGAACTTTGAAGTGAAGTTGTCCTCCAAGTATTGTGTGTCCCAGGTTCCAACAGTCAACGCGTTCTCAGAATGTCACCTGACCAGACACTCTTTGGCAGTATGGCAGGCACTTGTGCTGGAATCTTATCAGCCTGTCTGCTGAAGTGTGGAGACAGTCAGCCTGGATTTAGCTCAGTGGTTCTAGCACCTGCCTTGCAAGCAAAAGACCCGGGTTGGATCCCCCGTAATCACATACAACAATGCCAGGTGTGGTGGCTTATGCCCACCAGCAATCAGAACCACATACCACAGTGCCAGGTGTGGTGGCTCGTGCCTGTAATTCCAGCACTTGCAAGGCAGAGGTAGGAGGATTGCTGTGAGTTACAGGCTGAGTTCACGACCAGCCTGAACTATAGAGTGAGACCCAGTCTCAAAAAACTAAAAAAAAAAAAAAAAAAAAATTGTGGCGAGAGTCCCCTTGGAGTAAAACCCCGTGATGTCCCTGAAGATCATAGTAATCATGGCTCCCTGTGGAGCCTGTGCATGGATCTAGCCCACTGGTGCCTAGAGTCCTCAGGTCATCTTGCTTCTGCAGAACCAGACTTGCTGCCCCATGTGCATGAACTGGGAGCCAGGGAGAGAGTTCAAACCATGTGGTTTCCTTCTTTGCAGCATTTACTTTCTCCTCAGTTCCCTCCCACTTCTTAGCAATCTACGTTTTCTTCCTCAGGTTGTTATCTTCCAATGTGTGTATTCCTTGAGTTCAGAGAGACTGACTTTGCTGCTACTCACCATCCTGGCCAAGAATCATTTTCACTGATCTCATGGCTTTTGCTTTTTTTCAATATGGTCCCTTGTTTGGTTTTTTGTTTGACCATTTGTTTTGAGAGAGGATTGTGCTTTGGACATCATGCTATCCTTGAACTCACTATGTAGCCTTTATTGGCCTTGAACTTGCCTTGTCCTGTATAGCTGTGCTCTGTGTTTATGCTCCTTGGGTGTGTATGCTATTGTGTGTTACTAAGCAAAGGAAAACTCCCAGAGAGAACAGTATTTTTATAGTTTAGATCTAGAATGTTCCCCAAAGACTCCTATTCAGAGCTGAGGCTTTTAAAAGGTAGTTGGATCATAGTGGTGCCGCAATCATCAGTGGATGAATCCTGTGGTTAGTTTAGAACTGGGTGCACCTTTAGGAGGCAGGGCCTGATTAAAGAATGTAGGTCACTTGGGGCATGACTTGAAGGAGTGTTTTTTTGTTGTTTTTTTTTTTTTTTTTTTTTTT